>JAYMTF010001664.1:0-21970 GCA_036897485.1 Pelargonium nanum | reverse complement strand
CAATTGGGGTGGTGCTTGGGAGTTATATATATATATTAGATATTAGATTCTTCGGTTTCAAATTAAATGTCATGTCAATTTTTTGAAATAAATTTCACATGAAATAAACATAAAATAAAAATATTAAGTATAACCGTACAAGAAAAATATCAATTAACAAGATCAATCCACTATGCGTAGTCCAATTTAAAATAACATCAAGAATAAATTAAGTAAAGCGTTCATGCATGTGTCATAGTAAATTCAGTGATATATGTGACGATTAGTATTTGTAAACAACTTACTTGCATAGATATTTTGTCTATTTATTTAAAAAATAGTTTTTTTATTAGTTTATAACTTTTTGCATTTCATATATCACTATTGTTATGAAATTATATATTTCCAAACAAATTGTTTTACGAATAATGCGTATATATATATGTTATTGTTACATAGGAGATGTTTATAGGCGGGTCGGAAACTACAAGTACTACCCTAGAATGGGCCATGTCGGAGTTATTACATGACCCCGAGAAAATGAAAAAGGCTAAAGAGGAGCTCAATAGAATCATTGGACCGCACGAAAAAATTGATGAGGGAGTCATTGATAAATTACCATATTTACAAGCTGTGGTGAAAGAAACGCTACGACTTCATCCCGTAGTTCCATTATTACTTCCACGGACAACATCAGAAGATACCAACTACATGGGATATATGATACCAAAAGACACTCTAGTTTTTATAAATGTCTGGGCAATTGGAAAAGACCCGGATGTTTGGAAGGAACCTTTGAGTTTCAGGCCCGAAAGATTTTTGGAATCGCACTCAAATATTGAGTATAAAGGGCAAAACTATGAGCTAATTCTATTTGGATCTGGAAGAAGAATTTGTGCAGGCTTAACATTAGCTCATAAGGAGCTTCACGTTGGTTTGGCCTCATTGCTCCACTATTTTGACTGGAAACTTGGCGGCGGTGTCACTCCAGAGACCATAGACATGAATGAGAAGATTGGTATAACGACACCAAAACTTGTGCCATTGAAAGTTATACCCAAAAAATGTACCATTTGAGAAAGATAACATAAATCTTTCGGTATCTAACTTTCTTCTTTTTTGCTCGTACGTTTTGTTTATGTGATACTTTTACGTCCGTATTGAATGTTTACAAATTAAATAATGTAACTTTACTTCAATTTATGTGTTTACCAAAACGTGTTTTTCGATTTTCATTATGAATTCAAGCGCTATTTTAATTTATCAAATGGTCCCATCACGAGATAATTAAATATTTTGTTCGGTATACGTCTTTATATATATTGAAAACCAACCGTTATTCAGTGCAACTCACGATCCAAAATTACTATATATTGAAAACCTAACTATGATTCAATAAACAAGAACTAAAATGGAATTGGATGCTCCTTATTTGTTACTCTCATTGGCTCTTTTGCTATCATCAGTCTTTTTTCTTCTCCTGAAACTTTCCAAAAATGTCTCAAACCAGCTCCCACCGGGTCCTCCGGGTTGGCCTGTATTGGGTAACATATTTGATCTTGGACCCCACCCGCACCAAACCATGTACCAGCTCCGACCCAAATACGGCCCACTTCTCTGGCTCAAGCTTGGCTCCGTCAACACCATGGTCGTACAGTCCGCCAAAGCCGCTGAGCAGCTCTTCAAGAACCACGACCTCGCTTTCTGCAACCGCTGGAGTCCCCACGCGCTCACCGTCCACAACTACAACAACGAAACGGCCAGCTTCAGCGCGTACGGCGCGTACTGGCGCCTGCTCAGGCGTCTATACTCCACCGAGCTCTTGGGAAACAACAAGGGACTGAACGAGACGGTACAGAAGCGCGTGGACGACATGGTACGAAACATCGAGGAGGAATCGGCGGCGGCAATCGCGCATGGAGAGTCAGGAGAAGTGGAGTTGTCTCATTTTCTCTTTGTCATGTCGTTTAATGTTGTCGGGAGTCTCGCGTTCTCGCGAGATCTCTTGGGCCCGCATAATACCGGAGACGGTCGCGAGTATTTGGATGCCATGAACGAGTTGTTGGAGGTGGCGGGAAAGCCTAATGTAGCAGATTATTTCCCGTGGTTGAAATGGTTGGATCCGCAGGGAATCTACAAGGAGAATACGCGCTATATGGGACGGGCGCTAAATATCGTATCGGGATTTATCGCGGAGAAGGTTGAGAAATTGAAGTTAGAGACTCAAGTGCCTGTTAAGAGAGATTTCGTGGAAGCGTTGTTGAGCTATAGAAGCAGTGATGCAAAAGAAGATATTCAGAGTATTTCAGAACACAAAATAAGTATAATTCTTATGGTAAATCTCACAACCTTATTTATAATTATTCACTTTTAAATTAAGTGTCTTGCTAAAGAGAGTGAAATAAATCTAGTATAAAATGAAAATGCTACATATAATCGTGCAAATAAAATTGAATTAACAAGATTAACTTTTTAGTAGTTTATAACTTTTGTCATTTCAAATATCTAAACAAATTGTTTCACAATACTGGGTGTATATGTTACTGTTACATAGGAGATGTTTATGGGCGGGTCGGAAACCACAAGTACTACCTTAGAATGGGCCATGGCGGAGTTATTACATGACCCCGAGAAAATGAAAAAGGCTAAAGAGGAGCTCAACCGAATCATTGGACCGCACAAAAAAATCGATGAGGGAGTCATTGATAAATTACCATATTTACAAGCTGTGATGAAAGAAACGATACGACTTCATCCCGTAGTTCCATTATTACTTCCACGCACCACCTCAGAAGATACCAACTACATGGGATATATGATACCAAAAGACACTCAAGTTTTTGTGAACGTATGGGCAATTGGAAGAGACTCAGATGTTTGGAAGGAACCTTTAAGTTTTAAGCCCGAAAGATTTATGGAATCGCACTCTAATATTGAGTATAGAGGGCAAAATTACGAGTTACTACCATTTGGATCTGGAAGAAGAATTTGTGCAGGCATACCATTAGCTCATAAGGTGCTTCACATTACTTTGGCCTCATTGCTTCACTATTTTGACTGGAAACTTGGCGGCGGTGTCACTCCAGAGACCATGGACATGAATGAGAAGATTGGTATAACAACACCTAAACTTGTACCATTGAAAGTTATACCCAAAAAATGTACCATGTGAGAAAGATAACATAAATCTTTCGGTATCCAACTTTCTTCTTTTTTGTTAGTACGGTTTGGTTATGTGATATTTTTATGTAAAATGTTTACAAATTGAATAATGTAACTTTACTTCAATCACTATCTTAATTTATGAAATGGCCCCGTCACGAGATAAATATTTTGGTTCGGTATACGTCTTTATATATAGTAACTATGAAATTAGCCTCACTACATTTGATGGCAAATTAAAAGTTAGTACTCGTCTAATCAAGTGTCTATTCCTATTTAAATTAGACCCCTTCCTATGTCTCTAGCTCGAAAGATATTATTTAATGTCTCTTACTAAATTCTATCGTCGTAAACCAACTGTTATTCGCACAAATCAAAATTACTATATATATTGGAAAACCTAACTATGAATCAATAAACAATAACAAAAATGGAATTGACAGTTACTTGTTTGTTACTCTCATTGGCTCTTTTGATTTCTTCTACTGAAACTGTCCAAAAATGTCTCCAATCAGCTCCCACCGGGTCCTCCGGGTTGGCCTGTTTTCGGGAACATATTCGATATCGGATCCATTCCGCACCAAACCATGTGCAAGCTCCGACCCAAATACGGGCCACTTCTTTGGCTCAAGCTCGGCTCTGTCAACACCATGGTCGTACAATCCGCCAAAGCCGCCGAGGAGCTTTTCAAGAACCACGATCTCGCTGTCTTCGGCTGCCGGTGTCCCCACGCGCTCACGGTCCACAACTACAACAACGAAGCGGTCGGTTTCAGCGCGTACGGCGCGTACTGGCGCCAAATCAGGCGTCTCTACTCCACCGTCCTCTTGGCCAACAACAAGGGACTAGACGAGACCGTACGTAGGCGCGTGGACGACATGATACGGAACATCGAAGAGGAATCCACGGCAGCAATCGCGCGTGGAGAGTCCGGAGAAGTGGACTTGTCTCATTTTCTCTTTGTCATGTCGTTTAATGTTGTCGGGAATCTCGCGTTCTCGCGAGATCTATTGGGCCCGCATAATTCTAAGGAAGGGCGCGAGTTTTTGGAGGCCATGAACGAGATGTGGGAGGCGACAGGAAAGCCTAATATGGCCGATTATTTCCCGTGGTTGAGATGGTTGGATCCGCAGGGAATCTTCAGGAGCAATACGCGCCATATGAGACGAGCGTTAAATATCGTATCGGGGTTTATCGCGGAGAAGATCGAGAAGCAAAAGTTGGAGACTCAAGTAGCTGTTAAGAAAGATTTTATGGATGCGTTGATGAACTATAGAAGCAATGATGCAAAAGAAGATATTCAAAGTATTTCAGAGCACCAAATAAGTATAATTCTACTGGTATGTCTCGTACCCTTTTGTTATCCGTCTTGTTTTAATTTTTCTTTTTATACATGTGTAGTAACAAATTTAAAGATAAATATGTTAATTAGGACGAATTTTTTGTATTCGAATTGATGAAAAATATACAACACGTCTCGTGAATATTGTGTGCATCTACTGTTATGTAGGAAATGTTTATGGCTGGGTCGGAAACCACAAGTAGTACTATAGAATGGGCATTGGCAGAGTTATTACACAAACCCGAGACAATGAAAAAGGCTAAAGAGGAGCTCAACCGAATCATTGGACCGCACAAAAAAATTGATGAGAGAGATATTGACAAATTACCATACTTGCAAGCTGTGGTAAAAGAAACACTACGACTTCATCCTGCAGCTTCATTATTGTTTCCACGCAACACCTCGGAAGATACCAACTACATGGGATATATGATACCGAGAAACTCTCAAGTTTTTGTTAACGTATGGGCAATAGGAAGAGACCCAGATGTTTGGAAGGAACCTTTAAGTTTTAAGCCCGAAAGATTTTTGGAATCACACTCAAATATTGATTATAAAGGGCACAACTATGAGTTGATTCCATTTGGTTCTGGAAGAAGAATTTGCGCAGGCATAGCATTAGCTCATAAGGAGCTTCACCTTGGTTTGGCCTCAATGCTCCATTATTTTGACTGGAAACTTGCCGACGGCGTCACTCCAGAGGCCTTAAACATGAACGAGAAGATTGGTTTAACAACACCAAGACTCGTACCATTGAAAGTTATACCCAAAAAATGTACCATGTGACAAAGTAACATAAATCTTTAGGTATCCAACCTTTTTGTTTATTGTTAGTACGATTCGTTTATGTGATATGTTTACGTTGGTGTTCATATATATTTCGGTTTTAGATGTTTACAAACTGAATAATGTAACTGTACTTCAATTTATGTGTTTTACTTTCAAAATATAATGTTATAACCTAACTTATTCAGTAAAGTAGGGGAAGAATCTTGCAAGCATGAATGAATATTGATTCACTAAACAACAAAGTTTCCAATTTATTGGAATAAAGAAATTGGGCGCAGATCAGAATGAACAAAACATCACAAGCACGAACTTACTTAGAGCTCTTCAAAGCGACTAAAACGAAGAATCATGAGTAACAAAACAAAATACAAGTATGTTATTAGAAGAACAGGTTCTCGGGTTCATGTGAAAATCAATTCTAGTCAATCAGATAATTTATCAGGTAAGCAAATAAAATAGCCAGGTCAGATTGCAGAAACGCGTACCGTCTGTTAAGTCAATCTAAACGAACACTCAACAAGCCATGACTGCGCAGTTGTAGACAAACACTCCAATATGCTCCCTCACACCGAGCACCTTCCAACCCAAGGTACCATTGTTAATTCCCGACTTGGGATTCCAAGAGTTCAGCACAATACTTTCTCCTTCGGGACCTCTTTGGCCGCCCACAACCAGAAGCTCTCCACCGCACGCTTTAAAAGCAAGACCCCATCCATTTGAAGAATCAGCTCTAACTGGAAGCCTTCCCAAGACATCCCACGTGTTCTTCTTCTTGTCATATTTTTTCACCATGTTGGTTAAATATTCCACCGCATACAGCTCGTTGTCCACGACTGCCACGAGAGGAGGGGCCTGAGCGGCCCTATTGACATTTGGATACATCCCCTCTATTTTCCTCCATTTCCTTGTCTCGAGATTGTACTCCTCCCCACAAGTTAGCGAAACATTGGGACCCGACGAACCGCCAATCACATAGAATTTGCCGTCCATAAAAAAACCCGAGCATAATCTACGTGGCGAGTGCATGTTTGGCAGCATTTCCCACCTACCAGATGAAGAATCATACAGCTCTGCCGAACTCAGGATATTCCCATTCTTATCACTCCCACCAGCGAAAATGGCAATAGAACCAAGGCTACTAGACCCAAACAAACAACGAGGGAGGTTCATTTCCCGACACTTGACCCAACTATGACTAATCATATTATACTTCCAAATAGCAAAGTCCAATAATTCACGCCCAAAAACCAGCAATTCGCTACCGACAGCCAGTGACTCCTTATCTGCATGGTTGAAACACTCGTCACAAGGTATCTTAGGCAATGTCATCCATTTCTTTCTCACGGGATCAAACGCTTCCCATCCCCTCGGATCACATAGTAAATACACCCAATAATCTACTATCCCCAATTGCTTCCTCAACCCGTATAAAAATCCGCTTTTAATTAACCTATTAAACCTCTTGTTTACGCATGACAGCGAAGCATAGTCCGATCCACAAGCCAATGCAAGGCAATTCAAAGCAACATCCTCATCTAGGCCTGGGAAGAGGGAATCACTTGATCCCAATCGACATCGACTGTCATTTGAAGAAGCTCCCGTTATCATGTTAACAAAATTTTGGTAAACTCCAAGAAATCAAGAAAACTTCCCAAACGAAACCAATCTCGAGTAAAAGGGCTCGAAAAATTTGCACTATAGAACAATTCCTATAAAGCTCTCAATACCCACACAACAAATTTCAATTTCTGCATGCAATCGTTCTTCGATTCTCCATCTATTTATTGTTTTTCAAATAATCAAAACCTATAAACAATAAACCCATGCCTCCATTTCATCTTCTAGTGTCCAAAATTTCCTCATAGGATACATAAAAAACAATCAAAACCCATTTTCCTATAAATTCCAAAACTCAAACCAATCAGATCGAGCGTTCAAACAAATTTCCACAGTTCCTGATGAACTGTACCGCCTGTTTTTGAGCCATCCAAACACAATCATCTGGAGAAAAAAAAAATCGATACGAATTTGGAATAAACAACACATAAACAAGCAAACAACAAAACTATGATTTAGACATGAAAACAAGCAACAGCAAAATCGAAATTGCGAAAAACTGGTCCATCGAAATCGGACGCCGTATCCGAAACGGAAAATTGCTCGGATCTCCCGCGAATAAAAACTAACTGTAACATGCATGTTTCATCGAGGAACTGAGAAATTAAGGAAAGGAAAAATGTTAGTACCGATAGTGAGGACGACAGGTCGGATCTCAGGAGCGGCTTCGAGGACGTTAACGGGATCCGATTCCGGTCGAACATGTCGCCGACGGCCGGCGAACGAGTCTGGTTGGGAACGGAGAGAGTGACATTTTAGAGTGAGGGAGAGAGAGAGATTGTGGGTTCAATATAAAAATATTGGAAACTATTTTTTTATTGTTATTGTTATTGTGTGTTTTTGCATAAAGATCCTTGCTCTCTGTGCTATTTATGTTTAGTTCCACGTTTATTTACGGAGTAGGCAAATTCTAGTTTATTCATTTGGCAAGTCGTAATTTGAATCGAGTTTAGATTACAAATATAAATTTGGATCGGATTTTTTTAGACTCGATTGTAACATTTAGAGTAAAATGTGATGATTTGTGGGAGTTTATCAAATACGGTTCGTAATTGTGTAAATTTCAACTTGATTATGAACAATAAATTTATCATCTCTATTAACATTTTTAGCAAAAATATTTAAATAAATTTGACAATTTTTTTTTTTATAAGCAACGGGACAGACATACCTGCATAGGCATGTGCTTCTCACCCCTTAGTGGGGGCGTCAAGGAGGCTCAAACCTGAGACCTCAAAAGAAATCTTAAGCGCATCAACCCGCTTAGCCCAATACGTCTTGGTGACAAATTGTTATTTTCTCATACGTTTGACCCCATCTCGAAGGATGTTATTATTATTTTTTTATCATGAACTCCATTTTGGTCATAAACTTTAGCATATGGATAAGTTTGATTATTGATTATTTACTTTATTTAAATTAGTTCTTAAGCTTTCAAATATGGATAAAAAATTATTATTGCGGCAGTTTCTGTTGATCTTTTTGATAAGTGATTTGCCGTAGAATTTAAAATATATTAAAAAATTATTTTAATTTGATTATTTCGTTGAAGCGACAAGTTATATGTTAGTCACATGAGACATTTAATAGAGTTGGACCGCCATATCAGCAAAATAATTGAAGAAAAAATCATTATTATGAACCAAACCGGAACCGTTATTATTGGACCATCACAATTCAGAACGGGGTGGACCAACTGCCAACTGTTTAGTGTGTTTCTGTTGCATTTTATTTATTATTTATTATTTGAGAGAAAAGGACAAAATTGTCCAGCTGTTGCCAAGTGTAAATTGTAAAGACATGGGTTCAAGTACTAAAGTACCCTTGCATTTGTTAAGTTCAGTTCAGTCTGTAATAGACTCGTAATTTCTAGAGTTGATAATTTGGGTTTCAAGAACGGATTGAATTTTTCGAGTTGTAATGATATGATATAAACTAAATCCAGAAAATTTCTCACATAAAATGCAATTCAAAATTCAGATACTCGTAGTTTTGATTCTAAATCGCAAGATCTAGAGTAGCGGTTGGAGGTGACAATTTGAGTTTGGGTTAAAACTTTTAACTCGATTTTAAATTATGCGATTTTGCTCGGTTGGAATTAGAACGAATTTGATCAATCCAACCCACAATTTCCCAAAAGTGGTCGTGAACCGTTTCATTTACGAGTTTTCTCAAGGATCTACAAGCCTGGGATGGACACTATAGTAATTACTGTTACGCTTACCCAAAACGGTTAGGTAGTTGAGTTGGTTACTTAATTGTAAAATAGTACATTGTATAAAACAAATAGTAATGTTGGACTCTTTTATAAAACTAAACAATTGAAACGACAACATTGGGTCACGTACTATAGCACATGTGAGTTATAACTTATAAGTCAATGTATTACCTATGAATTAAAGTAGTTATAACTTATAAGTCAATGCATTAACTATGAATTAAAGTCAAATCAAGCATAACTAGTACAAATTGAATACATTTTGTTTCTTGTGATCTTAAAAATGTTTTTTTAGGGTGTGATTTTTTTTTTATAAGCGACGGGACAGCAGCCTACAAAGGCCAGTGTTTCTCACTTCCTAGTGGAGGCGTCACCCAAATTTTTTTTTTTGTAAAAAACTCACAAATCTCACCCTATACCGTCGACAAGAAGGCTCAAACCTGAGATCTCAAAGGAAATCCAAAACACATTAACCGCTTGACCCCTTAAAAATGTTAATTTTTAACTTTTTATAAGATCACACACAATCTACCAAGGATGGGACCAAAACATGGACCCTTAACAGATCAAAAGCAAAAACCTGTAACTAACACAAGTACCTGTGTCTTTTATACCATATTGATCAAATCCAAGTGGGTATTGACAGAAGCTATTGCATGGGAACCATGAGGAGAAGGGCCCACCTAATCCCCTGCCACACTGTCCCAACTGGTAAATGTGCTGGGACAACAACAATCTCTGAACCTTATCCTCCAGTTCCCATCATCATCAAACCATCACAAACAGTGTCAACAACTTCTCTATTCCACACTAAATTCAACTCAAAAACTCACTTTTTCCATAGCTGAAGAATACAGAACAGAAACTGCATATCAATGAAAAAATTTCTCTTCAAAACAAACAAATGGTTTTTTTCTTTTCGTCGAATCGGATGAAACACGCGCCTCCTATAAGTTGTATTTCAGAAACTTATAACACGAGTCTAAGACTAGGGTTTTTCGCTGTACACGAAGTAACGAGCAAATCAAAATCAAACTAAGACGACGATTCATTTCAGTCAACATGGCTCTCCGGAGCACCCGTTATGCTTTCATTACGTTGCTCAGCACGCAGGCTTCTGCGCTTGCACCAACATAAATACTGGGGGAGAGGCCCGTCTTCCCCGATAACCCAGGCATGCTCTCCAACAGCCTCCAATGTTAACCTCAGTTCTGGATCTGCTCAAGAGAACGTAAAATTAGAAAACACAAGAAACCAGGAAATTCACATATATATTCAGCGCAACGAGTACCGACATTTGAAGGATTATACCAACCTTTGCAAAGAAGTCCCTCGATTAGATTTTTCAGTTGTGGGTTCATGTCATCTGGGATTACTAAAGGATTATTAACAATCTGCATCGAGAAAAATAAATTTGCCTTTATGTACAGGGAAAAAAGAGGGGGAAACGAGCAAACTCTATTCAACAATGCAAGAATTTTTGGCACCTTATCATATGTATCCTGCAGAGTTTCGCCAATAAATGGATATTGTCCCAATACCATACAGTACAAAGTAACTCCAACTGCCCATGTATCAGCAGCTTTGCCATGATATGTTAGACCTGTTTATCCATGGAAAAACCATTACAAGCTAGTATTTATACCATGTTATTGGTCACAATAGTGCTAAGAAAAGTATAGCTGTGTAGAACCCTAACCTAGGCAGCACTCAGGTGCAGTGAAAACAGGAGTCCCAGGGGATCGGCGAAGCTCATCGTTATCGTCCTGCGAATTGGCCGAAGTCAATAAATAAATCCAATTATGTGTAACAAAAAACAAAGAAAACAAAAGATACAAAACACTAGCAAACTAGTTATTTTGAAACAGAAAAAAAAAAAAAGAGTTAAACTGCTTCCACTTCTGGCACACCAAGGAGTAACAATTTATCAAGTGAAACAACAGCAGATATACATCTGGCAACTAAAAAAACTAAATAAATATATCAGCAGTGATACAGCCTGGAGGTAGTGCAGTGCAGCGCAGCACTGGAAGTGGCAGAGGTGGTGCTATAGTTTTGTTCAGGTTGGATTTATAATAGACTAGCGTAGCTTTGACATAATTTGAGCTACTTTGGGATACAGTACAAATTCAAACTAAGAACTAGACCATGAACTAGAGGCCATAGGATGAGTTTGGCCAGGCTTATGGTTATGAATCTACCCCAAGTTGCAGTTCTATATTTTAATTAAAATCCTAAATATCAGAACACTACGACTGGTCTCTGATACAATATATACCCAAGGTTGTGTTTATAATGTCGTATTTCATGGAACATTGGATATCAAATAGAAATTAACCGAGACAAACTTCTGTGATAGTTTACTAGGTGCAAAACAGTATACAATTCGGCATGCTAAGGGTTTCATAGGTTTTCTAATGAAAAGCACCCATCCATAATCCAGTTGTGGATACTTCAATGTTATGTTCACTGGTCTGTAATAATTTAACATATAAATCTCAGTCCATTTCAAGCATCTGGTTAGGCAATAAGTATAGATAACCATAGGGTTACTCTGTAAGAACTTGTGTAATTTGCCCCAACTTTAAATACCTAAGAGTAGTTGTGCAAAATGAGTAATGACTTTATGCAGACACTAGGAAAATCATAAGAATATCATATATAGCCAATACCATAAATTCTTTCTCCATTATCTTCATACTTCAACCATAGTATGGCATCTAGCTAGCACTAGAGAGAGTATTTGACATGTTATGCTTTTACAGACATCATAAATTAGAAAGTACTTATTCCATCAGTGATTGCAATGCCAAAAATTGACATGATAAAATAAGGGTGAAAGTATTCGTGTACCTCAAACACCTGGCTCACACTGAAATCCCCTATCTTCACCGTACCAGATCGAGTAACCAATAAATTATCGGGCTTAATATCACCATGCACAATATTCTGATTCAAAAAATAGACATCTAGATTCAGTACGCTGTCAATGACAACTCACTTCCCAACACATGAGCCAGTGACACAACAGAACCAAATATCTTTTTTTACTCACATATACTACCAAGTAAAGGGTGCAAGAATAGATATATGTCAAAGTTATACAAATGGACATAAATGAGATAAAGAAAGAACCGCATATCCTACATGAGCATGGAGGTACTTTAGCCCAGAAACAATATCACGCAAATATTTTCTAGCAGTCTCTTCTCCTACGCCACCAGGGGGGCCAGAACCCTCACAAACCCATTTGCCTTCCACATATTCAAGAACTGACAAGAACAAACAACTATAGTCAAGTCAAGTGCGAGATCAACCTAACAACTTTGTACAAACTAATTAAACACTATAATATCAAGAGAAAAGTACAAGATAATATCATTAATAACAAAGAAAGTAACAATAAATACCCATGTAGAAGTGATCTGTATTTGGGTCATCAATCACCTCAATGAGATTGACTATATTAGGGTGGTGCAGCATTTTCATAATTAGAACCTGCAAAACAAAAGGTCAAGGTATAGTCTTCAAAAGAGAAGGCACAAATGAATATTAAATTTAACATAGGCAAATGAAAAATTAACAATTCTCATCAAACTTTTTTTTGAACTAGCAGTTTAAAGTTCAAACCGCTAGATGATGCATGATGGAGACTCCAGACAATTTCTTGAAATACTATGCATTAATCATGCATAGGCAATAATAATACCTCACGGAGAACATCAGTCATTGCCGTTTCTGAAGGTGCAACTCGCAGCTTAGATAAATGGGACTTATGAAACGCCTGTAATTGAGAATTCAAGTGATATAAATAACAGGCTAAAACCTTTTGGAATCACATTCCATGCAACTTTGGAATTCAAAACATATAGGATATAGCATCCCCAAAACATGCACAGCACTACAATGAGACAAGAAACACTACCTTAATCGCATAATGCTGCCCATCAACACGACTGCGATAAAGCACCTGTTATAGACACAAAGTTAGAAGGCTAGAGCATCAACTCCCTATAGCAAAAAATTATAAATAAAAAATTCATCGGCACTTACAACTTTCCCATAGCTACCAGAACCAATCTTCCACTCACGAACATACTCGTTAATTACTTTATTCCCGTTCTCATCCTGAATTCATTCAACAACATATAAATTTAGTTTCAAGTAAAAAGTGAAATTTTCAAATTCAGCTAA
The DNA here is from genome assembly GCA_036897485.1 of Pelargonium nanum. NCBI lineage: Eukaryota > Viridiplantae > Streptophyta > Magnoliopsida > Geraniales > Geraniaceae > Pelargonium > Pelargonium nanum. The sequence continues at coordinate 8,669 of JAYMTF010001664.1, read as the reverse complement.
ACAAAAGACACAACCATATAAGTGCAAATAAGAACAGACAACATAGATGATACTCATCAGTGAATTCACCCAAAAACTTAAGTTTCACCAACAATACTGAAGAAAATGTATGCAAGTTAAAATCAAGACCAGTGGGCATGACTAGACAACATATTTAGGACATGAAATTGTAAAAAAAAAAAAGGCACACTAAGCGAGATAGCACAAAAGGTTGCACGGGCTACTTAACTTCTGTCACAATGGTTGAGCTCCTCCAAGCACACAGAGTGACAGAAATAATCCATATTTCTGTGTATGTTGTCCCTTATGTTTGTTCCAGGGACAATAAAGTCATCGACTATAACTTACTCTATTCATCATACCCTTTACTTTAATTTACAAATTAAACACAATTAAGTCAATGAATATTGAGACGTGAAAAGAATCACTATGGAAATCCACACTTCAGCATATGTAACGCTCTTTCACTATTAAAAGATAGACAAATTACTAATACGACAAAAGTGCAATCAATTGCAAGACAACATATAGAAATTTCCTATCACATAAATCAGATCACAAGAATCCTTCAATGACAAAACAAAACCCAGAATAACAACAAATGGCATGATATAAATTGTAACAAAAGCAACGGTTATATAACATAACATCCTGAAGTAGCAAAAAAGTCGCCCTGTGGCAAGCACAAATGTAAAAATCTATAGGGTTCAGATGCATGGACATGTGCACAATTGTTACCTAAAAACAATCAAAACGTATCCTGTATTACCTCAGTACGGAAGAGTTCATGAGTTTCCTTGACAGGGACTTGTCTGCAAATCACATCAGTCTGTGTTCTGAAGCTAAGAATCTCCGCAGAACGTTTAGCACGGTTTTGTGTCTCACCATCATCTCCATTCTCTCCAGGGCCAGTATTAGTGACCCCATCATCATCGTAATCGCAATCATCATCGTCTTCTTCCAACTCTTCATCCAACAAATAATCTTGGGAGAGTCTTGAGCCAGAAATGGGTCTCAGTACTCTCTTGGGTTTTCTTGTAAACCCAAAGCAACTACAGCAGCCCATGGCTCTAGCAAAAGAATAGCTTTTAGTAAACATGGTGCCTTGAATCTCGAAGAAGTTTGGAGCAACAAAAAAGAAGTCAAACCTGTAAAAGGACATGACTCTAATTAACAAACCATACAATGATTCATACATCCAACATCACCAACTAATTGCACATTCACATAAAACAGTTTCACATAGAAAACTCAACCAAGAACAAAGTTCCAATTACCAAAACAAATCATCATCATGACTGATGAGCAATACTTGAACAAGTGATTTGGGGTTTCTATAGAAAAAATATGAACTTGACCTCAAATTACAATTGGGATTGATTCGAATATCGAAAAGGCACGCAATCCTTGTTACTTACAGAAGAGGAGAGAGGGCTTCAAGCCCTAACAAGCTCTGCTATTCCAGTGGATGCCATTCAGACAAATGATGGATACAATTGCTGATATTGAAGCCGTTAGGTTTCAAACCCAGCATCGTGTTGACAGCTCCAGCTTATAAGAACCAATGCAGACCCGATCACCGCCTTTCACCAACAATCCGTTGACCTTTTTACACATTAAATACACCAAAAAAAAATATATCAATAAATAAAATAATAATTACAAGAACAATTTTTACTTTTCGTATTAACCAAACTCGCATAGAGCTCTCAGACGCCATCAACAAGCACACGCAACCCATAAACAGTCCATAACCAAATTCCAAAACCCTACCTTCTATACTATTCGATCACGAAATAGACCGCGTTGTTGTTGATGATGAAAAAAAATCAATCCAAAAACCCTAAGCTCCAACTTCGGGACCGAAATGGAAAAAATCGACGCCTCCGGCCAAGAAATAATCAAGAACTAGACGCGGAGGCAGATCAAATGTCGTGAGAAACGGCAATTGAAAACCCTAGCTTCGATCCCCAAAAATTGCGAAATGGATTGGAATGGGAAAGAAACCCTAAATTTGAGGATTTGGGGTGTGACAAAGGAGATGCGAGAGAGAGATTTGAAAATTGGAGCAGGGGCAATTTGGGAAAGTTGAAAAGCGAGCGTGTGAAGCGCGTCCGGAGAATGAGGAGAGTATTGGGGCTTTCTTGAGTGTCAGAGACAGGAAGTACTCGTTTGTATTTTGCAACTGCTGGACGGTTTGTGTTCGTTATCGGGAACCAATTGTTGCTCTACCTACACGCGCCCCAAACTCCGCGTGTGCGATAATCTCCATGTTTGCGACTTTTTTTTTCGGTTTATACCATCGGGTTCTTGAGTGGGTCCGCACACTCGCGGTTGACACTTTTAAGCCGTTTTACCACAACCAGACTAATCCTCATTCGAGGTTTGTTCACAGTTAAAGCCTTCACCTCTCTCCATGGGTGTGTTGAGCGGGGATCGAACGCAAGCGTTCCCACTTACGTAGCCTATGTTGCCAACTGCGCCACTACCCTTAGGTCATGTATGCGACTTTAGAAGTAAAAAGAATCTACAATTTTAAATGGTTAAATAATATATTCTCTAACTATATATTTCGAACCCTTAAATTAATGGAAATTTGATGAATCATATAGGGGCAATTAAGATCTCGGTCTGATTTTTTTGGGATTTGGGTTGAAAATACCCGATCTTAATCGGGCCCGACATGATCCTAGGTCAATAACTCGTTCATATTCGAATTTTTGCGCGCGAGAGGTGTGGATTACAAAAACCGATGTGAAATTTTATGAAAAATGTTTTATATGAGCTCAATCTGAGATTAAATTCATTTTGTAAAGCATGAATTATTTGATATACAATTGAAGTTCAAGTTCAAATTATCTATTCTAATTTAACATGAGCTTTTTCACGCTTGTAAATATATAGAAGTAGGCCGATAAAAAAATCTGACTTCAATTTTTCCTTTTTAGTAATTATTTTTGTTACAAAATATGTACAAATTCACTAATAAAGTTATAAAGGTCATAAATTCAACAATATTGATAGAAAATAATGTATGTGAAACATATACATACAAAAAAGTACATTCCATGATCATGATTTAAGAATATTTTATAAGTTGAAATAGTGAATTTCTATCATTATTTTCCTCTCTTTTTTAAAGTTCAGATATTTGGTTGGACATTTTTTAAAATATTAAAATACTACTTAGTCGATAATTTATTCGTATTGTTGGATTCCCATTGAATTGACAAACGGTGGGCTTCAATCAAGTGGAAGCGATGGGCCCACTCCAGCATATAATTACAGCACATTCAATAATATTAATCTTAATCATTGTTCACTGTAATTTAGTTGACTTGAAATTCATGTGGTGTTATCTAGCTGCAGTGACGTAGTTGCCAATACATGTTACGTGAGTGGGAAGAGCGTCCGCGTTCGATCTCCGCTCAACCCACTTACAGAGAGTTGTGGAGACTTTAACTGTGAACAAATCTCGAATGAAGATTAGTTTGGGTGTGATAAAATGGCTTTAATTTCTCCTTGAAAAAATCTTGAGATGCTACAGAAAAATACCTTTGCTAATGTAGCACGGAACCCACACAAAAAAGAGTTATGCTTTATTTTTCCGCGAGTGTGCGTGCCCGCTCAGAAACCCATGGTATAAACCGGAAAAAACACTCATGTGGTGTTGGGTGCACCATTAGAACATGAAATTTGCGTCAACGTGTCGTCTTAGATGTAAAATATGCGTTGTATAGATAAGCACACGCATGACACGTTCGATAGCCATGTTGACATGTCAGTTTAATCTAAACAATAGATTATATTGCAATTAATGTTAGCGGAGATTGTAGCAGGTATCGTCAATATTGGTCTCCCAAAATTTCATTATAGGTTTGTGAAATTCAATAATTTCAAGAAAAATGTCTCGACTCAGTGTAATGGCGCTTTTCTATAAGACGGCTGTAACTTAGAAGTGCCGTGAATTCTCTATCCCTTTCAAGCCAACTTTTTTATTTAAAAATGAAAGTGAAACAAAAGACCGTGATGTAAACATAAAAAAGGGGTAAATCCGTAAATATAATAAGCGCCAGCCATAGAAACGAAAGGCTCGGGTGGTTCCATCATTTCCCAGACTCTCGCCCCGCAAATTTCGCGGGCGTCACTCACAACCCCGCCGGCGAGCCGCCGCCGCCGACCACCCATCATGGCCGTCGGCGTTCTCGCCCTTCAGGGATCTTTCAACGAACACATAGCAGGCATCTCCAACCGCCCCTTTTACTCTCTTTGTAGCATTGCATTCTACGTGTTCGACGAAATGTCTCAAACACTTTTTTTTTTTTCCGGCAGCGCTTAGGAGGCTGGGCGTGAAAGGTGTGGAGATACGGAAGCCAGAGCAGCTCGAGAGCGTGACGTCACTTATCATTCCCGGAGGAGAGAGCACCACCATGGCCAAGCTTGCCGAGTGCCACAACCTGGTGCTTTCTCGCAACTCTTCTCTTGTTTGCTTTACTAGAGTTTTGTTTGTTTCTTCACTGGTTGAGTGGAAATGTGACGATTTAGAGTTATTGCTGAAATTTTACTTTGGATTCTATATTGAACTGAGTTTTCGTGTGATTGGGTGAATTGGGTAGGTATTGTTGTTTGACAATTCTGCATAAAAAACAAAACTTTATTTTTATGTTTAGAGTAAAGTAGTAACTGATGTTGCATCATCTCTGTTTTGGTTGTGGAGAATTTTTGGCTAAATGAACTAGATGAAAATGAGTCCAATTCAGCAACGAAAATGAGCTTACTTTAATGTTATGTTCTTCAAATGATATGCAGTTTCCTGCTTTGCGCGATTTTGTCAAAACGGGAAAGCCTGTTTGGGGAACCTGTGCCGGTCTTATCTTCCTGGCAAACAAAGCAATTGGTGGGTTCATCTTGTATTGATTGTTACTGCAGCTCCTCTTTAGTTCGAGAACTAAGAGCACTCAAAAGCATCATGATTTTGAAATGTCTGGCATGTAAATTCATTGCAGGACAAAAAACGGGAGGACAAGAATTAGTTGGGGGCCTAAACTGTACCGTCCATAGAAACTTCTTTGGCAGTCAGGTATGTTTGAGTTGATTGTACTTGCCAAGTTAGTTGACGCATAGTAAAAGATAGAAAAGACAATATGGAAACTGGTGTTGCTTGGCTGAGTCTGCTTTCGCCATTTAGTGATCATGAGAATTTTGTATTTTGAGCCTGTAAGAACAAACTGCATTTGGACATCATGTTGGAATTGAATAGTTATTTTCTGTTTATTAAGTTACGAACCTGTCAAGGAGAATGTTCAGTGGAAAGACTCGGTTTCATTAACCATGTATCTTTCTTGGCTCATTTTTAAGATCTCATGTTGCATTTTGAATTTTGAATTCTCAATGATTGTGATCATGTTAATAGATGTTCGCTTGAGTTTGTGATAAGAGCTTGGTCAAACACAAACACTTCCAGAAAAATGTTATGGTGCTTGATTATATAATCTCAATCCCCATTTAGTTTCACAAGCTTATATTAATTTACCAGACTAGAAATTTGTATGTAGAAACATTGCATATCATTCAAGGAGTTGGTGGAACAAAAGGATGGTATTCATTGTAAATGATTCGGTCCTTTATCAAAACACAAAAACAGAGCAGTACTTTAAATTTTACGAAAGTGACATGAATTAATTGCAATTGTGAACAGAAACAATTGGTTTATCTGAACAATATCTTATTATTCAGATTCAAAGCTTCGAGGCAGATATTCTGGTGCCAGAGCTTGCATCAAAGGAAGGAGGTCCTCCTACATTTCCTGGAGTTTTCATTCGTGCTCCTGCAATCCTTGAAGCAGGGCCAGAAGTTGAAGTACTAGCTGATTATGCCGTCTCATCTAAGGCGTTGGATTTAAATTCTGCTACTGGTTGCCAAGAGGTTTGCCATTTCTTCTCTCTTCTACCGAAGTCTTTGACCTGCAATATCGTTGTTGCAGAATATGCTTTCCTATTCAAATCCTTCGAATGTTATGGTCTTTTTAGTGTGCTGTTATGAGCTCTGTTGCTTTTTAGTGAGGCCATATCTGATGACCATGCATCTATTTACTTGTTATGAGCACTGTTTGTGACATGCATTTTGCCTTAAATTTTGAGATTCTCTAATTCTTGACACACCAGACACTGGTGAGAAATTATTGGATATAATGGTACATATTCCATAATACTCCCTCCGTCCCAAAACGAGCGTCCATTTTTCATTTACAAATTAAGGAGAAGTTAGGGTTGGAAATTCCCTCTTTTACCCCAACATGTTCTAGTTGTGACAAACTCGAGGTTCTTAACTATCTGACCACAAAGGAAAATGGACACTCGTTTTGGGACAAATTATTTAGAGAAAGTAGACATTTATTTTGAGACAGATAGAGACATAGAGTATTGTAGTTCCAATTTTTGTGGCATTTATATTTGAACGGATTTGGAAAACGAGACGTTTTTCAGGTGCAACCTTCTGCAGATGCCTGTCTTGGCAAAATCTAATGCATTTTTTAGAATTATTTGTGATTGACTCATAGATCTCCCTCTTTCTCTTTTGACAAATTCGAAGTACCTTTGGATATTTTAGGAGAACACTTGTTCCGAAAAAAAAGTTATCGTGGCTGTAAAGCAAGGGAACTTGTTGGCGACTGCTTTCCACCCCGAGTTGACCTCAGACACGCGATGGTATTTATATTTTCCCATTCATATCGTAAACATATCTTATATATGATCTTCTAATCAAACCTTTGCTTGTGCAGGCACAGTTACTTTCTGAAGATGGCGACTGAATTTGAAGAGGCGACGCCAAGTGGCATCATTGCAGTTGATCTGAGCTTCAACGAACATTCGGGAAAGGATCTTCCGTTACTATTGTGACAGAATCAAAGAGATAGCCTTGAAAATAGTTTCTTCTTCACATTTTATAGTTCAGTTGTGACTGAAATATAGTTTAGTATCTTTGCTATTTATTTCCTGTCACTACTGAATATCAAATATATATGATAGAAGGTCAGTTCTACAGTAACTTATTGTGTTGTATTTGTGTCGATACATCTTGACCCGATTAATCTGTTTAATTTATCTAGTCGTGCAATCTGATTAATAGTCTGCTCATTAGAAAATGAAATAGTCAAATTAAATTTAAACACGTCGTATCATACAGCGCCAATCCAGTAATAAATAAATTGTGTTTGCCTCAATTTATTTAACATAAAACTCAACTTTCAACACGACACAAAGGTAGGAAAGCTCGAGGGGCTGGCCTTGTGTTCAAAACGGTTTGCTTCCTCCTTAGCTATCGGACTCAAATCACGGGGCTTACTCCCAATAAATTTTTCTTTGCATGCATTAGACCAATGAGCGGGATGCATTCTTTAAGATCGTCTGATGAGATAATAGTCTCGATATTTATAAAAACTTGTCCAAAAACTCCTTTCAATACATAACAAACAAACAAATTCTCAAAAACAAAAAACAAAATTCAAAAGAAGATAGTCCTACCTAATAAAATTTCACTTGAAATTAATTAATGTAGCAACTTTAGCAACAATTCTAGCTAAATTCAAAGTCTCATTTTGAGAACTATCCCATCCATGAAGGAAGCTAACAATAAAGGTGACAACAAGTAATAAATCTATGAATTTTATGCTCTAACAACTAGTCATGTTTGTGGAGGTAATGTTGGATCCGAGGTCGAAGCTGAGGAGGGTTCGATTCGATCACATGAACGCTTCGTGATCCAAACGTTAGCGAGTGTTTACTAGTACATTAACTAGTTAAATATAATCCAACTAAATTAAGACTAATTTTAATTTATTGACTTTCCTATATATATATATGGCTATTGCTATTAGGCCAACTGGGTCGACTAGCTGAAGAGGTATCTTGAAATTCAGATCACTTGTTGCTTATTAAATGATCTACTCTCATAATTGGTCTTAGGTTGATTTTTGCTATTAAGGAAGATTATATTGAAAGGCTCTTCTAAATTATATGTTAAAAGCTCTCACATCTTTATCTTATGAGCAAATTTTGTGTTTCATCTTTTTTTGTTTTTTGTTTTTATAGAAAAAAGTAGTTTTTTATTTATCAAAATCGTAAATGATATACAATACCAAAGACCTTAGGGAGGCCAACCCGTAGCAATGTCTGAAATATTATTACAATATGCGAAAAACAAAGAAACAGCACCCACAGGCTGGCGATATAAAAGATTATAGTTCGAAATACAAGATAAAAACAATTGGCCGTAAAATCTGTCACACAATACGCTTTTCTATTAGCCTGAAAAAGCATGAACTCCTCAAAACGATTTTTATTGGTTAATTTGATTTTTTTTACTACATATTAACTCAAAAATGAATAGTTGGGTACCCTGATTTATTTTTTTCAACTGATAAGCCACTCTTATATAATTTATGATCTGTTTCAAATTTACCAAACATATAACTCTGTACCATGCTAGCTGATCAAAAAAACTCTGTACCATGCTCTTCGAATTTTGTTAGCACCAATCCTCATAATTAATAAAAGATATACTCTCTCCGTCCCAAAATGAGTGTCATGTTTGTCTAAAGTTTTTGTCCCAAAATGAGTGTCATGTTTTTATTTTTAGGTTATTATATTATTGTTTTTTTTCATATTACC
>JAYMTF010001663.1:0-21971 GCA_036897485.1 Pelargonium nanum | reverse complement strand
ATATATATATATAGTTTAACCATCAAGTGAATTAGTTTTGAGGAATATTTTTTTTAAGGATTTAAAATAAAAACCAACTGCAAGTAATGCCATCTTTTCATGTTTCTAGTTCACAGCAAAAGCATGATGGGCAACTTCCCAAGGTGACAAACTCCTTCACAATATATGCTCGTTGACAATTTGAGAAAAGAGAACGACGAATATGCCCCCTTATATGTTAAAACCACACTCAACAATTTAAATTGAGAGTTTGCAGATCAATATAAACATGCACTCTTGATTTATAAAAAAATAATGGAAATGCTGCTCCAGGCTCTATAACAAGTATCTCATATTCTTGGAAGTCACGAGTTGGGGATATGTAATATAAAAATAAAACAGCAATACTAACAATTCATTACCAATTGTATCAATGTCAGCTGATGAGATGTAAACCCGTCCAGGGCCACTGCTGGACGCATTTTATAGGCAATTGTCTGAAATTGTTGTTCTGAGTCATCCAAACTATTGGACAATTGAGAGCTCTCCTTCACTTTACATACTAACCCATCACGCCATTCATTGAATCTGTTTTTCATTCTCTGGCTAAAGAGAATATTTGCCATGGTTGTAGCTTTATTATCGTTAAACTGTGACTCCAAAGATTCTTTGCCATATTCCAAATTCAGTCGCCTCAGTGCGACATCCTCCTGTGCTCTGGATAAATAAGATACTCCTGAGATTATTTAAAAGTGTAAATTTTCACATTGAATGCATATAAGAAAGCATGCACAGGTAATAGAACCAAATGTCTCTCTAGAACAACATGGCAGCTAATAAACCAGAATAAATCCTGGCCATGTATTTTTGCTGACTGCTTGGTTTGTATCCACAAAAAACAAGGCTGAGTCAACAGGATGCAGCACCAGACAGAGGCGGAAGAAAAAAAAGCCTCACCCTTTGTTTAGCACTATAGTTGAAAGTATTGACGAAAAGTCTCACAATGGAAAAATATAAAGTGAATAAACTACATAATAGTGAAATCCAAACCCTACTAATAATGTTGACTTTTTAATAGCGTAAGCCAAAACCGCATATCTAACCCAATCTTGAAATTTACAATGGTATCGGAGCTACACAATAGTCATACTATTTTGTTGCTACTGATTGCCCGGGAAATTTTATTGCCTGGATAAACTAGTTACCTTCTCTTAGGTTCTTGATTTGGTGACCCTCATTTACCCTCTCATCTTACTAATTCCACCTCTTCACTATCAGTCACGATGGCCAATGGGTCCACAATGGTTGATCAGTAAATAACCTAGTTAGTGGACAAAGTTTACACTCAAACATATGGACTTTGACTATCAGGACACTTTCTCCCTTGAGTGCCAATATGTCCTCGGTCCGTTTGTTTCTCTTGATGGCTTTCAGACGACACTGGCCCTTACATCAGTTCGATATTAAAAATGCTTTCCTCCATAGTGAACTGCAGGAAGAGGTCTATATGAAACAACCCCTAGACTCCTAGTTGTGTTGGTCATGGGGAGTCACAGTTGGTATGCAAACTTCGACACTAGTTCTATCGTTTGAAACAATCACCTCGTGCATGCTTCAGGATGTTTAGTGTTTGGGTTCAAGAATTTAGTACACGCCGTAGTGAGTTTGATCACTCCATATTCTTTAGGCATTCATCACATAAACAATGCATCTATCGAGTTGTTTATGTCAATGATATTTCCATCACTAGAGATGGATCAAAAAGGTATTGACTTTTGTTCATAAATAAAAAAAAAAAAGCATTTTTCACATCAAAATGTTTACCATAAAATAAATGGAAATTCATATTACGTGGGCCACTTGACACACAGTGATGAAAGAAATGTAAATGAAGCACCTTCAAGTATGCACGCATTGAAATCAAACTGGTATTTGGCCAAGAATTCAAGTGATGATGTCTGACAGAGGAACTCGTAACAGGGCACATCAACCGGAAGCTCTCGACGAGGAAACACAAAGAAATTGTACCTGTTAAGTAGTAGTATCAGAGTTAGATTCATTGATGCACAACACACAAATTAAGCATATCCAAGTTTTTGCAACCAGAATTTGCAAACACTCACATCATCAAATACAGTTGAAATCTCTAAATCAAACAAATGATGTTGCATTGCATTACAGCTCACCAAAATCAAGCAACAAAAGAGATTATCATTCAACAATCGGTTTATTATTCATTTTCTCAGCAAAAACAGCTCCAATCAGTAAAAGTAGTTTATGGAGAAACAAAGGAAACTCACGGATAAGCAATGAAGGAGTTCTTGGAGGAGTCCCACCGGAAGGGGCAAACGCCGAACTGCACGACAGCGAACTTCTCGGCGGAGTCCTTGACCTTGAGGTAGGCGACATCGGAGTGGTCAAAATGGAAGGAGTCTCGCCACGGCGCGCTGGAGACGCCGGTCATCTCCAGGTCGATGGCGACGAAGTCGGCGGCACGGACATGGTCCCTGAGGAGTTGGAGGGAGGGCTCGAAGTTCGATTTCGTGACGTTCTTGAGAGGGAAGCTGGCGGCTGCGGCGGCGGAGGAGCAGAAGGGTAGGGCTCTGGCACGTGAGAGCGCACGTGAGAGGGATCTCAGGGGGCGTTGTCTGCTCATGGTACTGGTAGTAGCTGCATTTCTTGTGCGAATTCTCAGAGTTGGGGTTTTGGAGGAGAAGGGTTTTTCGTTTCTTAACAGAAACAAGCCTTCACATTCAAATGCTAAGAAGGCTTTTAGGGGAAGGCATTGTTGCCTTATAATGGATGACCTAATAATGCAATTGGGTTTCTTTTCTTTTTCCATCGGTTTAGCTACATGACAGGAATAATTCTCGTCTTGTAACCCAAAATCTCAAATTATCCGACTCTATAGGTTGTGTTTATAGTTGGCAAATTAGGTTTCGAGTCTAGGTAGAGTCGCTGAACTGAAACTCAACCCGAAAGTACTTCGAATTTGATCGTGTTTGGGTCGGATTTGAATTATAAGGCTCAAAATGTGCTTATTTTCGTTAATTAGCCCGAAAGTTGGCAAAGTCGGGTTTCGAGTGCCCGGAGGGTGAGCTCCAAATTATCAGTTCTAGTTGGATTTTTTTTTTCGACCATAGTTCTAGTTGGATTTTGTTAATTCCTCAAAGTTACTTTTATTCATAATAATTTTGAAATAATCAGTTGTATGGAACTAATAAACATATAAACATGTGATGAATAAAAACAATCGGTCCATCGTGACGTTGTTTGGAAAACCATTTGGTTTGTTGTTTTTGAATAATTAATGATTGTTATGCTTTTGAATCAAGATAAATTTAGTTCAGAACGAACAGTAATAGTACAACACTAAAACATATCGAATAAACACAGATACTCCATGCTCACAAATTCACAACGGGTGAGTGGAGGTAAATTTCAACATGATGACAAATTTTACTTAGGTAGCGTATGTATAGCAAACATTAATTACATTCTTTAAAATTGAGATATGTAGCGTATTTTAAATTTGTGCTTATTGCATTCGTTTCAACTTATAAAGAATAGGTAAAAGATCCAATTTGGCCTCGAACTTTGGTGTTTTGACTCAATTTGGTCCCTAATTTTTTTTTTACAAAAAATAGTCCCTCAACTTTGATGTTTCGCCCCAATTTGGTCTTTGAACTTTATTTTGACCCGAAATGGTCCCTGAACTTTCACATAATGACTCAATGGTCCTTGTCTTAAGAGCTTATATCAAAAGTTGAAGGACCAAATTGGGTCAATATTTGAAAGTTCAAGGACTATTTTGAGTGAAAACAAATTTCAAGGTCCAAATTTGGTTAAAACACCAAAGTTTAGGAACTATTTTTGGTTAACAAAAGTTTAAGGACCAAATTGATTCAAAACATCAAAGTTCGGGACCAAATTGGGTCTTTTACATAAAGAATATAACATTTGCATAAAACATTTCTGTGAAAATATCATCCATTTATTCCACTAAAAATGATCATAAACCTCAACTTTCTGCTATGGCTAAAACCTTATGAGATGAAAGCCAAACTACAACAGTCTGTAGTCAAAGAGAATTTTTACAAGAAAGTTTCTTTATGCCCAGTATACAACAGAGACCATATGGTTTCAATAGTCTCTAGCAATTGAACAATGAAAACATATCAAAAAAATGAAAGAATCAATATACACATTACCTTCTCTTGAAGATAAAAACAAACTCATTTCAATCCTACACTTCACCTTCTGAAACAATGTCCTCAAGACTCTGAGGCAAGCCTGAAGAGAATGTCAGACTTGGCTTCACCTTGGGCACCACTGTGAGCTCAGCTTCCTTGTTAAGGATCTGAAGAACTCTCCTCATTGAAGGCCTCTCAGAACTATCCGGGTTCGCGCAGCTCAAACCCACGAGCAACAGCTTCCTCATTTCGCTCTCTTGGAACTCTCCATTCAACGTAGGATCCGCGGCCTCCATGAGCCTTCCCTCAGAATACAGTCCCCAAACCCAATCAACCAAATTCACCATTCTCTGGCTATTCCTTTCCCTCTCAATTGGCCTCCTCCCACAGGCCACTTCGAGCACAACGACCCCATAGCTATATGCATCAGTTTTCTCGGTTGCTTTACCATATTGAAGATACTCCGGGGCAAGGTATCCCATGGTTCCACCCGTGAGCGTGGAGACGGGACTCTTGTTATGATCCATGAGCCTGGCCAATCCAAAATCGCCAAGCCTGGCATTGAAGTTCCTGTCGAGCATTATGTTACTAGTCTTGATATCCCGATGAATGACCTGCTGCTCGCATTCCTCGTGGAGGTAAGCGAGAACCGAGGCCATCCCAACAGCAATGTTGTACCTATGAGACCAATTCAACACAGGGCCTTGAACCGATTCCCGGTACAACACCTTGTCTAGGCTCCCGTAAGGCATCAAGTCATAAACAAGCAACAACTCTCCCTTCTCGACACACCAGCCTTGGAGCTGAACCAAATTCTTGTGCCTCAAACAAGCAATGATGGACAATTCAGCAAGAAACTCGGTTTTACCTTCGTGGGAATGCTTCGATCTCTTGACAGCAGCGATGGCTCCGGACGAGCTGAACATGGCTTTGTAGACAGTCCCAAATGCTCCATGGCCTAAGATCCGGCTAGAGTGGAACCCTCCGGTGGCAGACTTGAGTTCCTTGTAAGAAAACTCCCTCGGACCGGCCAAAAACCCGGCCTTAAAGCTCTTCTCTGTCTCAACATTCTTCCATTTTCTCAGAGTAATAAAACCAAACACCGTGAGTGCAACACAGAAAAACGCCGGACCGGCGATTCCTAGCCCGAGGCCGATCTTGCTACGGTGCTTACCGGACCCGCTGGACGAAACAGGAATGTCCGGCGGCGCGATCAAGACCGAGCTGTCGGAGACGTTGTGGGGGAGCAATCTTGCCCTCGCCGGAGAGAATCCAGAAGTGTGGAAGCTCCAACTGGAAACCAAATGGAGCTCGGTGCTCATCTCGGCGGCGGCGGAGAAACCGACGAACATGACCTCCTTGAGGTAGCCGGAGAGATCAACATCGACGGCGAGGATAGGGTTTGGGGGTTTGGCGCAGGAATAGCTGACGAACACGCTGAGGCACTTCAGGTCGTTGTCGTAGTCGATCCAGGCGGTGACGGAGGCGCCGCTCTTGAGCACCACCCCCTGATCCGCCGGATCGGCGGTCTTGATGGAGTTGAGGCTGTCGATGTCGAGGCCGACGTGGTTGTCGGAGGGGTCGTTGAAGATGGGGTCGAGGCGGGTGTCGAATTCGAGAGCGACGAAGCGGTTCTGGGTGAATTGGGAGGAATTGACGAGACCGAGAAAGGCGCCGGAGCTGCCGAGGGCGTGGTCGGCGGGGGAGAGGAAGAAGGAGAGGCCGTCGCCGGAGGAGGGAGGGAGGAGGTTGGGGAAGGAGAAGGAGAAGCGGGTGGAGAAGGAGGCGGCGGAGTTGGAGACGGGGTCGAAGAAGGAGATGGGTTGGTTGTAGAGGAGAGAGCCGGAGCTGGAGGAGGGGATTGGGGAGTCGCGAGTGAGGCCGACGACGCCGTCGCGGAGGTAGGAGTCGCCGAGGAGAGTGAGGTTGTTGGGGAGAGTGAAGGAGGAGAAGGAGAAGGAGACATTGTCGGCGGCGACGATGTTGTGGACGGAGTAGATGAAGAAGATCAAGAAAACAAGAAGCTTTCTTGGAGGCATTAATGGGTTTTGAAGAAAAGATGATGATTGATTCTGAATCTGATTGAGTTTGATTGGGCGCTTGAACAGAAGAACAATGGTGTGCTGTTGTTATATAGTAATTTTTTGTCAACTCATTTGAAAAATTTTCCGAGGGAAATGAGCACTTGCGTCAGTTTTGCAACCGTTGGCACTTTTTTTTGCTTAATATTTTTACAGAGCAAATGGCCCAGTTCTGATAACGATAATTTGACACGTCACGAATTGAGTGTCCGTTTTAATCTCATGGTATTTGAAATTTAGAACCAATGTAAAATCGAAATAAACTCGTTCAGCACAATAATGATACTTCAGAGATATAAATAAAATCTGACGTGGATGCTTGATACCAGTTATAGCAGGTTGAAGGACTAAATTAAAAAAAAAATTGCAAGTTCAGATATCGACACAACTAACAATCAAGAGCAGGAGTCAACTCTATAATCCACGAAAGTCAAAAGATATGGAAGCATTTAACCCATAATATTTCAAAACAAATCTACAAGTTCGAGCCTCCTTATCGACGGTATGTGGTAGGGTTTAGGGAGACACTCCCTTTGGGAAGTGAGAAACATTATTACTTCGAGTATAATGTCCCGTTGCTGATAAAAGAAAAAACAAAAAAACAAATCTACAAGTACAAAACAATATAACTATATGTGTTCCATCTGTCCCAAAATGAGTGTCATTTCTCTTAGAATTGTATCCTAAATTGATTTTCATCTTTCTTTTTTATAACAAGTTAATTATGCATAGATTGTAAATAGCATACTTATAATAAGTTCATTACTATCATGAAGTTTGTTATAACTTATTTTGAAAAGGAGTAAATTTTTCTACATTTGACTAGTCATTGAAGGTTGAAGATCAAACCTGTTAAATGTGGAGCTGGTTTACATTTAGATAACTGGTATTACTTAAGATGGGAAGTAGTAGCATAACAAATGAATCATCATCCAAATCTCTCTACACTTTCCAATGCTATGCATAACTGGTTAATTCTAGGTAATACATACACACCTTCCCATCTTCAATTTTGCTAAACTATACATAATTGCAGTACACCAAAAAAAAAAAAAAAAACACATTCTGTGGCTAAACCTGCACTACAACTCTTCTTCTCACAATGTTCCTTCAAATATCTGTCACATTAAAAAATCAAAATACATTACTTCAAAAGGTTTTGATCATATAATAAAGTATAGCATAAATTATTCTTCCAATCTTAAACAAAATCTGTTTCAATAAGCCAATTTCTAAAAGGCACTTACAGTTACAAATAGACCGACTAAATCCCAGAAATGGCATATAGCTATAGTTGTGATACTGTTATTGTCTATACATATCAGCATTGACTTTCAATCATATGAATATGATGGCTGATGCCTCTACAGTTTCACATAAGCACAAGTCTACCCAAATGCAATCACATTGAACATATTGAACTAACAAACATCGGTTAACAGATGCAACAAAACCTATTCAGATTGTCAAATTCTTAACAGGGACAAACTGGGGGAATATATAAGTGGATGTCAACGCTAACATGAAATAGTAAGGCAGACACTGTAGCTAATGTTTGATATAGGAGAGGAAACAAAGGAATAGCAAAGGAGGAGGGTGTAAGCAGAACCGTACCTTTTCTTGACAGAAGATCGCACGTTTCAGAGCAATGCAAAAGTACAGTCCATCTTTTTTTCATGTTCCAACCTATTTAACTCGAGGCATAACAACTACAAAGATAGCATAATATATATTTCAGCCCAGTGTAGCTACCAAGTTGAGAGATTTATTAGAACATCTTTTAGAAATTACCTTCGGCTATGCAAAAGGTATCTAAGGGGAAAATTACTGTCGGGTCTATGTTTTGCTGCGAAGAAACAGCCAGTTCCAGCATTTTTTTACTGCATCAAGCAATCACAAATGTACGAGCGTTCAATTGATGGTGCATGTAAAGAAAGCGGCTAAAACCCTAAAGAATATATAATCAAATATGGCCATCATAAGAAATCGCAATAATGTATAATGGTCAGCAACTGAGCATCAGGTTCTCTATTTACCCAGAAATGGAAATTGAGTTAAGCCACCAAAATGAGTCACACACCTGGACCATGAAGGAATAAATTTAGTATTAGGTCTTTCATCTTCTTCATCCTCATCCTCATCGTCTGAACATTTGTATGGAGACATATCATATGATTGTTCTTGACTTGGTCCAGCAACCAGGTCACTTCTTTTTGGTGAAGTGCTCGTCACCTAATAGAATCAAAGAAACTTTCAGCATTAAAATTCCTTCAAGCGATGTTTGGTGAGCAAACTACAATTTTCAGAAATGATTTGTATGTAGAAATAAGCACGCATTAAGCTATCAACAGGCAAGATTTGCAAAACAGATCACATTCACTTGAGTGTAATTGTCGTGGCATGGAAACTTTAAACGGATCGACGACAATCACATTAGGATATGTTTATGCATAACATATGGTCAAATGATCCTTGTTTTTTATTATTTAAATGGATCAACAACAATAACATTAGGGAGTCTTCATGGTCGTCTTTAGTTTGTTTGAGCCCTCTAGCTAGTTTCAACTATTTCTGAAAACCAGATAACAAGGTCAATGACTGCTATCAAGAATTTACCTTTGCATAATCATCGCAAACACTTGACTTTTCACAACCTTCATGAGAAATGCATGTTTTATTAGCATCAGTACTTGAAGCTTTTGTCCTAGCATCGTCCTTTAACAATTTCTCAAGATTGTGATTTCCCCTTTCTTCTTCCACATTCCTATGTTTCGCTACTTCGTCATTGGTTTTCTTCTTCCCGTGTGATCTTTCATCCTTCAGGGAAAAAAAATATACATTTAAAAATAAAAGTGTAGTTGATAACAGTCACAAAATAGTATTGGTACAGAAGGGATCTTACTGGGGCTTGAAATCTAATTTTCTTTACTTCTTTCCCAGCTAACTTCTCAGGTCCTCGCTGCTTCTTCCATGCTTCCTCAACACGCTTTCTTTTTTTCTCTTTTTCCTTCCTTTCTTCTTCTTCCTTCTGTCTCTTTTTAGCTGCCAAATTAGCCTCTTTTTGCTTCATTTCCTCTTCTTTTCTTTTCTTCTGGATTACCAACTGCTTCATATTTTCTTGCTCCAATCTTGCTCGCTCAAGTTTTAGAGCTTCCTTCTTCATCTTACGTTCATTCTCTTTCTTTTCTGCAAGACGCTTGGCAGCCTCAGCAGCTTCGAGGGCCCTCACTTTGACATCTCTCTTCCCTATGAGGACATAGATGTTGGAAAATTAGATATACAGAAACAAAAAGAAGAAAGACATCATAATATTCAGAAACATACCCTGTGGTGCAATCAAATAACTAATGACCATTTTCCTACAAGTATATGTGCTATACTTGCATAGTGTTGATCAAATGTGTGCATGACTTGTAAGGCATAGCCTCATAACAAAATCGCAGGACTGTATTTCATAGAAAGAAAATGATAGCCAAATTATCATGTTAATTTTGTATAATACTATAATTTGAATATTTGCAGGACACAAAAATCTTCTTCCACTACTAATTGCCTATTTTGATCATGTCTAACTCTAGCAAGTTCAACACAACTCTCAGACTTCTACCATGCAAATTCTTGAAAAAAGTTCAGATTATTTAGAAAGGGCCTCTGACAAAATTATCATTTATCTACCACTTAATAATTCTGTAACTAATTTCTAAGATTTGCCTCACTTGGCTCTTCTAGACTCAATCATAGAGGATAATGAGAAGAAAAAATACAAAAAAAAAAAAAGAGAGATTGGTTGATAGAGTAGCCTTATTAAACTAAAATGCAACCAAGAAAAGGCAGCCAGAGCTGAAAAGATAATTAAATAATGTCAAATTAAACCATCAAATGGTTAGGGTTATGAATGTTAACAATGTAAAATGGAATATCACATAATTCAAACAAAACCATTTTATTATTACTTTGTAATGGAGCTTCTACTTGCTGCATTGAAGTTGATCAATTAATAAAATTACCATGTATTGCAAAATCATGAAAGTTGAGAGATCATCTTCAACAATAACAATTTGCCAAAGGTAAAACTGGTGATGCAGAAAAAGGAAATAAATGATGCTCTCCTTCTCAAAATAAGTGTCTTGTTTACTAAATTTGTTTGTCCCATAATAAGTGCCCACATTCCTTATTGGTAAGTAAATTATACATGAATTACCAACAATACCCCTAATATAAGTTGGTTAAAACCACGAGTTTGTACAACAAAGACACAGGAGGGCACATGGGAAAGTCAAGCACTATTAAATCCTAACATTTTGTATAAGGAAAACATGACATTTATTTTGGGACGGATGAAGTATAAAGAATAGAATTTACCTGTGCAAACTGCAGCTGCTTGTTTTTGTTGAACTAGTGGAATAAAGGAAGTAATGTTGGAAACAATATTATTACGCTTATAATCCATTCCAGATAAACTTCGGCCTTCTTCTCGCATACTGCTTTTTCCAGACAATTTTGGCTTACTGAACCTGTTGCGAAGTGATTCACGGATACTCTGTCTTTGGTTATCCTTTGCCTTATTGGTATATCTTCTCTTACTGCTGTTCTGTTTGCCCTTATGAGTTCCAGTAAAGCAGATTTCGGTGCTTATAGAATCCATACTACCTCTAGGAGCAAACACCTCAGCTTCAGAAACTGATGCAGCAAGATTTGGATCTTGTGTAATGTCAGCAAGGGGTTCCCTTTTGGCTGAGGCGGGCATCATATCTGACATGATGTCTTCTTGACACGTATCAGCTACCTCTTCTGTGTCCTCATTCTCTTCATTTATACAAGGAAGCTCTGGATTTAAGCTCCGCTGCTTCTCTGAGCTGCTAGAGTATGATGCGATACTATCCCAGAGCTTCCCAACAGGAGATGCAAAAGGTTTCTTAACATCCCAAGCAGAATATGCAACGGAAAATGGAAGGCAGTCAGAATATGACTTACTCTGTTTGCACTCCTCCATCAAAGATCTATAACCAGCATCTGACAGCATACTGGTATCATCGCACATAGAGAGGGTACTCCGCAGGTCCATGCATTCTAGAAGCCCATTAGGAGCTGAATGATTTAGCTTTGGTGTGTCGAGAAACTTAAATGTGGTTGGAAAATGACGTGATGGGGTACTCTTGCTGGCAGATCTGCAAAGCTGCTCCAAAAGACCAGCACATTCAGAATCTGGAAGATCCATTTTCTCAAGGTCCGAAACACATGACTTTCCACTATCTGTTGGCATGATGAACCCCTCCAACACAGGCATAGTTGTATCGGCATTGATTAAATCCATGGACTGATGACGTGGTGAACCAACTGAACATCCTGAAAATTTGTCATTTCCCTCCAGATGATATTTTCTTTGCTCCGTAGCCATAGCAGCGCAAGTAACACTTTCTGCATTTTTTAACTCAAGTATACTGTTATTGTGCAACAATTCTTCATTATCTCCTAAAGAGCATAACTCGCTTGTGTCAAAAATATCAGTAGTTGAGCCTACCACTTTCACATTCTCCACACCTGTACAATCAGTGGTGTCCAGTTTGGTCCACTCTGGGAGAAGTAACTGATCATGAATTGAAGTTGAAGGAGTATTTGTTCTACTATCCCTTTCTCCCAAGCTAAGTTCATCCTGTTGGACAATGGCAAAAAGACATTCAGCATTGAAGAAGATCTAGCACAATTTGTTCACATTAGACAGTCTATTTCAAACCCCACACACTATGTGCACACACATAGTACGTACAAAACCAATACTGTTAAAATAACTCATCCTACGAGCCAGCATACTTCATTCTGGTTTGCAATTTTATTTTCCTCCTTAATTATCGAACAAGTACGCATGCTAATCTCATCCAGTCTCGTTGATACCATAAAAGTATTGAATGAGTTGAGGGAATTGAAAAGTGACTAAACTTGCCAGTGATGTCAACAAAGCAGATGGAACGGTGGATTTAAGAACAAGACTAATCCTGTAAATTACTCCATTGTTCTAATGAACTACTTAACTTTAGAGACATAATCTAGTACTGACAACATCATAAAAAGTAATGAATATTGCAATCAATCAGTAGGGTCAAGGTGACATTACCAGAAATGAAAGCTAAAAATTCTCAAATTCACTGAAAAATATATCGGAGTGACATGCATCACCAAACAAACATGTTATTAAGGGTTAAGATCGTGAATAAGACTTGCATGAAAGCCACCTTTCAATGTAGGTGTTAAACTTCAATAATGGGCTACACATAATGGCTTGGGCTTCCACTACTAAAGGTTAACCTTGTTAGTAGGATTTCACTTCCACTATTATATGTAGCTCATTCGTTTTAGACTTTTTCAAGGTGGGACTTTAGTCATCACTTCAACAGTAGGCTCTATGACAGATGACAGGTGCTACTTAATGACTTATTGGAACAATATATAACAAAATAATGTATTAACAGTATCTTTCTAAATAAATAAATAAAAACTGCCCAGCTAATGCAAATTAACCTAAAAAGAAAACAAGTACCTCTTCTTGCAGCTCAGGTGAAGCTTCAGATACTTCTTTCATATGGAGTAAAACATTATGATGCAGTTCTCCAACTGGGCTCTTATTCACAATTGGCTGCCCAACATCCTCTATACATGATATTGGTACATGTTGAAATTTATGGAGAGCTTTAAAATTATCTTCTACAATATTGCAGTTATCAATTATAGGATTCCCTTGGATACTCTGAGATGGCATTACCCTCAAGCATGGTGAAGCAGATCGAGCACTAGTTAGTTGACCGTCAATCTTTATCCGCTTATGCTGAGGCCATGAGCCCTCCATACCAAACCTAAAACTTCTTTGTTGCTGTATGTGCTTCTCTGCAATCTGGTGTTCACTTGACTTGGAAGTACCAACATTCTTGTCATCGCTAAAACATCTGCCCATAAGGTAAGAGTCCACATTCTGGTTCTGAGAAATATCTGAACTCAGATTCTGCAGCACAGAGTTGCCAGTGGTCTCATCTACTTTGGAAGCAATAGGAAAGTCAAGAGCAACATTTGGTGTAGTTGCATCCTGGTTTCTAAAGACACCTGATACATTAACTTTACCAAAAACATATGTTGGTATTTGGAGATCACCACAGGTATCAGTATTCAGTTTACCATCATCTGTTACTGATTCAGCAATTTTTGCAGCATCAAGCTCCTCATTGGTTTTTTCAGAAGACAAATCTATCTCTGTATCAACATTCATAGTAGATAAATTAGAGTCTGCAGGTTTTGAAAGGCATACAGGATAACTTTCAGATGCATCTTTCAAGAAGGCAGTCGAATGATCTACCATAGAACATTCCTGTTCAGTAATTTTGTCATTTGCCAGCACCGTATCAGACACTGCATCTTCATAAGCCATAGATCTTTCTTTCACTAATGACCCCGACATCAAATCAAAAGTTTTGCTAGTTTCAGCTGTTTCTCTGTCATGAGCTTCAGATGGACCTCTACAAGCCTCCTCTTCATGACACAGATTCACACCATCCTCCAGCAACAGTGTCACCTGTGATGAGTTACATTCTGCTTGGCAGTTGACAGGCGTTACTTTATTCAACAAATTTGCAGGACCTGATAATTCTAAAGGCCTATCCTCTGTTGATCCACCCCGTAATTTATTTTCCAGTGCTTGACTCAAAGGTTCATTCAAATTGTAATCTTCCAGATTGTCAAAATCAAGTAGCTTAGGCTTCATAAACGTAATATCAGATGGTGACCTTGATACTAGAGCTTCTTCCGGCCCAACTCTAACGTCAACACAATCCAAAGTAGACCCAGAACGAACAGAAGGCGCTCTGATAGGTACATCCAAAGGAAGCTCAGTTTCTGGAACCATGGCAGCACAATTTTCCATGTCAACAATGTCACTGTTGTTGGCACAAGGTAAGATGCTAACTTGGGAACCTGACACTACTGGAAGATCAACTCCAGACCTGTGTATTGCTTTTTCATGCAGGGGCACATCAAGAGTAGATATGGATGGAGGAGCTGAACAGCCTGAAGTATTGTAGTCCGTTGTAATTCCTTTAATACCAGCAGCAGTGTCTGAACTTGCATCCCCGCCAGCATAGTCAACTAGTTGCTTGTCCATCTGTTCTGCATTTACTGTAGATAAATCTAGATCTTCATGATTAGGCTGGAGCCTTGCTTCATGAATTTGAGCAGCCTGTGCAGACTTATTTTTTTCCGAAGTAGCAGATCTAGACTGTTGAACTCTTTGATCAAAAATATTGGAGTTGACAGCCTTTGGTATTCCTTCAACAATAAAACTAGCCTGTAACCTTGTATTTCGAGGAACGAAATCCTCAGAGGAATTTTCTTTGCTTTCTCGTATTCCTGAACCTTTCTTACTTACCAAGGACCTCCGAGCAGACACTTGAGAGCCCTGTACATTCTGCAAATTACTATATGCTTCATTCCCACTCAAAAGATGAGACGGTTGTGCCAATTCACCAACGAACTGTGCACATATACCACCATCAACCTTTGCTACATCGCAAGAGCCGACCAGAACAGAAGGATTGTTAGCACAGTCAGATTGTTGGCGAGAAATTCTTGATCTTGTTATTCTACCACGATAACCATCGGTTTGTTTCTCCTTGCTCTCATGAAGTCCTATTTTTGCTTCCTCTTCAAAATTTTGATTGGCTACCTCAGAAAAATTGGTTGACTCCAACAACACATTAGCATGTATAGACTGCTGAGCTGACATAGAATCTGCCTTTGTACCACCGTCTTCCTTGGCTATGCACGAAGAGCTACTGAGCTTCAGAAATTCATTAGTAGAGCTGGATTTTTGCTGAGAACTTCTTGATCTTGTAAGTCTACCAGAACAAATGTTGCTATCCCTCTCCTTAATGAGACTCTCGTCCACTTTCACTTCTACTGCTCTACAATTATTGTTGATATCAACAGGTTTCACTGACTCCAACTCATCACCCACTTTTACTTTTTCAATTGCACAAGTTTGATTATAGATTTGAACAGGTTTCACTGACTCCAACTCATTACCCACTTTTACTTCTTCCGATGAACAACTGTCAGTATTAATTTCAACAGGTTTGGCTGACTTCACCCCTATAGCACAGGCAGGTCGTAAGGAAGCAATTGCAGAACATGTTGTCTCAACACCTGGATCGCTATCCATACATGGACGGCTTTTAGCACTTTTTGTGCTATTGCGAATCTCCAAAGCTCTTTGCCTTGACTTGGATCTTTGAATCTTGACTAATGACTGAGATGCTTCTTGATAAATGTCCGATGTCCTTACATCCCTTTGATATTCAGGAGATGTAGTAGCAGTACCTTCCAGCTCTGGAAAACCACTTGAAGCACAACCATCAATAGTGATAGGGTGCGTTGACAAAACCGGCTGCCAATCTTGTGACTCAATATCTTTTTTGGAAGCACAACCTTCTGCAAATGAACTGCCTGGCACCACCCCATTATCAGCTATAGCAACTGGTCTGCTGTAAAGTGAGCAGAAACTATTGGTATAAGAGATTGCTGGTTGTGGAAGTGGAAATAGGAGTCCCGAGATAAGTTGCTCCTTCTTCAGTTCTGTGAAGAGGCAAAGGGTTGTTAGAGGGGACAGTGACCGGTTTCTTCTAACTAATTAATGTTGCAGCAGAGACTTGAAAAGTACCACTAGTAAAATAGTCTTGCACTGCGGCCAAAAGAGTATACAAGTTCCTTCTCAAAGTAAAGTAAAATATCACAAATATCATCCAAATGCTGTTTTAGATTTTGCAGCCAAATTTACTTCAATACTATGCTTTTGAGCAAAATAAGTACTCAAAAGACAACAATTCTTTGGCATTAACAAACCAGAAGAAGAAGAAGAAAAAAACACACATTTTTGCTTCCAATCGCAGAAACGGATCTATTTTTCTTTGAAAACAAAGTATTCAACCAATTTCACAAGGTATGCAAACATTTCCCTCGTTAAACAAACAAGCAGGAAAAAAATCATTCGCAGCACAAACAATAAGAACTTAATCAGCGAAAGGAAGGTAACAAAACAACGAAAACCTGCTTCGCAAATCAAAAACACGCTTCTCGTATCCAATTTGCTCATAAGTCAATTTTCGAGCACTTGAGCGATTGAGAAATCACATCGAGTAACAAAAACGAAGATGTGGAAGCTTACCACTGGGATCCGAGGTGTAAGCGTGAAGAGGAGGGTTCCAGAGCCAGGGAGGAGGAGCAATTCCGTCAATGAGGAGTTTGGAGGCGAGGCGCTGGTCGAAGAGTTCGGTCTGGCGCTTGACCTGCTCGACGATCTCCTTCTTCTTTTCGAAGATCTGAACGAACAGCTTCTCTACCGCCGACATTGCTCACATAATCGCTTCCAACACCACTGAGGAGGAGTTTGGGAGAGACGAATTCTAGAGAGAGAAAGGTGTTTCGATGAGAGAGAGAGAGAGTGCGTGCGCGGTGGAGATGAGTTTAGCGCTTAGCGCCGATTTGTGTTTGAAATTTGGGGGAATTGTAAAATTACTGTTATCTCCCTCTTGGTGCCACGTATTTACTTGAAGGGCATATTGTATGTAAATATAGTAAGGGCTTGTTTGGTAACACTATTCACGCCTCCTCTCTCACAAGTCACAACTCAGACCACTACCAGTCCACCGGAGACCACCGCCTCCTTAAAGATCTCGGCGACTGGACCACACTGGCCGGCGGCCACCACACCAGACCGATCGCCGCCATCTCCATCTCCATTTGATCTCGGCCTCAAGAGTCAGCAGGTATATCCGAAGTCGATGGTGTCTCTGTGTCCTCTTCTTCTTCTTCTTCTAATTCCCTCTTTGAAATTGTGTATTCTTCTTCCAAATTCCTCTATGAAATTATGTATACTCTGTGTCTCTGTATGATATCTTTTCAAATATCCATAAAATTAGTTTTGTATAATTATTGTACAAAATTAATGCGGCTTGAGAATTTAAGAAGCAAAACCAAAGCTAATCTCTGTGAAATTGAAGAACGTGATTTGATAGTGAAAGTATATCATATCTATTGCCGAGTACGTTGATGTCTCAAGTCGATATGTAGTGAAAGATTATTTGATAGCACCATTGAACAATTATCCATTAAATTATCTCTTCTGCTGTACACATATTAGACTTGTGTAATTTTTGTCATGTGTAGGTGTAATGGATGTGCCATTGCCATTGGATAAATTATCATTAGGATCAATTGATCAGGGAACTCCTTCACAAACTACTAACAGGTGAGTTATTCTTGCTGATTTTTTTCTTTTTTCCTCCATAAATCTGCTTTCTTGTACTCTTTGTTTTGTCACTTGTCAGTATTGTTTGAAAAAGGTTACTTTTTGATGTATATGCTGATCTCTGTTTTATATGTTTTGCAACTATGATATACATCAATGTTTACATACAAGTATCTAGAATTATCTCATCTAAAATCATGCTAACTTTTTATTTTTCGTTTGAAATTAGGGACAAGATGTATGTAGTTTTAGTAGCGACTGGAAGCTTCAATCCTCCTACTTACATGCATTTGCGCATGTTTGGTAAGCTGTCTCATATCCTTTATTTTCAAAGAGAGATTAATGCATGCACTTTCTTCTTACCAAACACGTGTTTGTTGTACTTAGCTTACCTCTCATGATGTGATTGTGAGCATTTCAGGGCTATAATATATAAATATTTACATTTCTGTTAATTGTACTTTGTACCATTTGACATCCTCCTATTACAGAACAGAGAATTGGGTTATAACTGTTTTACAGTGACTTCATTGCATATGAAGTAATTCTTCATATTATAGCTTTCTATCAAAACTTCGCTGAATGGCTTCATGTCTATTTTGTTGGCAGAAGTTGTTTTCATCCAAGTGCAAACTGTCTTTCTCTTAATTTTAGCTATGTTGCATTTGCAAGCTAAAACTTTTTACCATTTCCTTACAATAAATCATTTGAATGCTGCACTGTTTGTTTTATATCTTGGCGGGTTCATATGAATTTTGTTGAAAGTTAATGATAACTTTCAATAGCATATTTACATGGTAATAGATAGTGTTATACTGTTATTGAAACAACTTTGGTGGGAGAGGTTTGCTTCTTTGTATTGGAAATTATAGACATCTGTGTGTCTGATTAACTTTACTTTTATGGCTAGAGCTGGCAAGGGATGCACTGAATTTAGAAGGCTATTGTGTTATTGGTGGTTATATGTCCCCGGTTAATGATGAATACAAAAAGAGGGTATGTAGCCATTTGACGCTATTTGGTAGAGATCCAAAAACATTATGCAAGTTTTAGTCATGAGCATGTGTAAAATAATAATAAAAATCTTTATTGATCTCAAAGATTAAGCAAATGGTAGTTTGTTGCTCCAACTTAATTTCCTAATTTGCGTGGTGTTGAAAGCAATTACATATTCACGTTAATAAAAAAAGTTATACAAATACTTTGTAGGAGGATTAAATTCTAATACGAGGGTCGAATTGGTTGTATAAGTTAGAGTTCGTATATGCAGGTTATCTCAGTGACAAACTTTTTTTATAAGAAAGTAATAAACCAATTACACCATTTTTTTTCCTTATAGGTTGTATACATGGTCAGAACATTTTTGTAGGTAAAGAACCTCATCTGAGATAATGATAGCTGGTAGAAAAAACATGATAGGTTGCATAAAAGTTTAAGCTACCTCGTTGATGTTTAAAAAATGAAAATGCTATTAAAAGACCTAATCACTAGTTTTCAAGTTGTGTAAAAGCATAAGCTACCTGTTCAAATTTTTTCACACTTCTAAGTTTTTGGTATCCTGGGTTTAATTATCATATGTGCCTTTAAAATTGTCATAGGCTAGCTAGGTTGTATTATCAGTTTCATTATGGCAGCATATTTGAACAGGCTGTAACTTTTACAGGGTCTTATATCTGCTGAACACCGTATACAGTTATGTCATCTATCCTGCAAGAGTTCTGAAT
Source organism: Pelargonium nanum (assembly GCA_036897485.1). NCBI lineage: Eukaryota > Viridiplantae > Streptophyta > Magnoliopsida > Geraniales > Geraniaceae > Pelargonium > Pelargonium nanum. The sequence continues at coordinate 2,710 of JAYMTF010001663.1, read as the reverse complement.
TTGTAATGGTAGATCCATGGGAGGTAATATTCATTATTATACATCAAGTTATGAATTTCTTGAAAATTCAGAGATAGGATAGGGTACTTGAATGTTGTTTTATTCTGATTATTTTGGTATCCCCCATCAGAAAGAGCTCAACTGAAGGGAAGTGTGTCTAAGATCTCATCTAATCAAGTTTTTTGTTTAGAAATGATTTAGGCGTTCTGAACCCTTTTCAGGCAAAACAAAGCACCTACCAACGCACTTTAACTGTTTTGTCTAGAGTGAAGAGTTCTCTATGTGAAAGTGGGCTCATACCTGGGGGTAAGATTAACGTTACTATTATAATTTTATAGCACTGATTGACTGAGATTTGAACAAAGTTGTCATTATCCTCAATGAAATGTGTACCTTCACACTAGTACATATGCAAATTGGTGTGCACATTTAGAAAGATTAATGGGTGTTCTATTTTTATTTGGGAAAGGAATGTTTTTATCATTTGGTGAAGAAAATTTGGACTGGGTGTCGTTTTCTTTAATAAAAAATTATATTTGAAAAGGTTTGCTAGCCTTTTTTATGCTTTCTCCATAAGAATGATGTTCGTTATGTATCTTAGAGACAAATCCTTCTTGAAGATACAACCTATATTATTAGTATATGCTACTTTGGAGCTTCTGTAAAAGGAGTTTACCGTGATTATCTCACATTAATGTCAAACTATCCGTATGGCTGTACCTGATTCTGTTAGAGGGGCTATTTTTGATATACCAAGGGCAGTTCCAAATTGTTGTCTCCTGTTGACATTGTAGGATCCCTTAAAGTCATGCTTGTATGTGGTTCTGATCTACTTCAATCTTTTGGCACTCCTGGATTTTGGATTCCCGAGCAGGTATGTAGTTGTGCATATTGGACATACAAATTGATGCTTTTATTTTAACTGTATTAGAGCCATTATATCAGACAGTTGTGAATATAGGTATTTAACTGTGAATATAGTAGGGCATACGAGTCATTATGTGGATTATTGCATAAAATGAAAACAATCCTTTTGTATTTCTTCAACTTTTTTCAGGTCAGGACCATATGCAGAGATTATGGTGTGGTTTGCATACGTAGGGTAGGACAAGATGTTGAGAAAATAATCTCCGATGATGAAATTTTGAATCAAAACAGGGTAACTACTTTATCTATCTTTGCTATGCCATTTTGGCATATGAAAGAAACTATCAAATTGGTTGTGATCTGATTGAAATACTTACCATGTATATATGGTGTGCTGATTGAATTGGTTCAGGGAAACATTAAAGTGGTAGATGAACTCGTACCAAACCAGATCAGCTCGACAAGAGTAAGGTATCGATAGTATTAGTGATGAACAAAATAGAAAAGAATTTGGAACTCCCCAAAATTGAGACTCATAGTGTTCAATTTGCATTTCAGAGATTGCATTTCCAGGGGACTATCAATCAAATACCTGACTGCTGATGAAGTAATTGATTACATTAAAGAACACCATCTGTATGTAAACTCAAACAATATCTGATATCATTAAAACAATGCTTTGTATATGTAAAAATAAGAGGATTCCATAAACACTGTCCTGGTGAAGTTTTTATTATTACTTGGTCTGCATAATTATGGACTATTTTATTTTGAATTCCATAACCCAAATCATAAATTAATATGGCTATTGTAACCATTTTATTTGTGATAAATAGTAAGAACCAGCTATTACTTCTTGAGTACTATTACTAAGGTTCATAAACACTAATCCAGATTTACAATTAACTTGATTTCACATGATAAGTACAGATTTGGCAGAAACCAAAGCAACATTTTTTTTCCATAACAATGAACAAAAGATGGGTTCCTGAGATTTCAAGTAACTGTAATAATTTGTTAATTGAGATCACTGCAGCCAGCCATATTTTCAGAAACAAATATATGATTTACTTTATTGTTATCATCACAAGAGAGGCCATGAATATTGTTGTGCAATGGTAATAAGAACAAGATTTGATGAATGGCAATGGAGCTTTCTCTCCATGTACACTTGCTATCAAGATTCAATTTACAAACCGTTCATCTGCAAGGGAAAAACAAAACAATTTGATTTTAAGATGGTTACTCGTAAAAGCTGTGCAGATTGAAAGAGAGGATAAAATGAGTGTTTTTGGTTTGATTTTATGTGATATCTTGAATCTTACTAAACATGTACTCAGTATAGATTTTGGTTTTATTAGTAGGTCTGTATATCAGGCAACTTATGTCTCGGCTGAGTCGCCGTGTTTTATGTTAGTCTTAGAGAGTATAGATTTACAAGTTCATGACAAGATTTCGTATTTGTAATTTTGTTATATATTAATATAATATGAGTTATTTTAATAATATAAGTTATTTTAATAATATATAAAATAAAAATGGTTACTAATGAACTATTGCAAGAGATTTAAACTTAACTAGATATTTATCGCTACCACTACAAAATAGGCAAAAATGCTCAAACGTGACACCTTAAAAAGAATCTAAAGCGATTAAACTATTTGGCTCGACATGAATTCGTAAAATTTCTATGTTGATTTGATTTAATAATATTGGGGTGTTTTGGTTTTCTTTAGAAAAAATGGCCTCTTTTAATAATATAAACGTCATATCTCCTATATCCTGACGTAATAAACAAGTAATAAGGGCGGTTTCGGCTTGGGGGGCGGTCAGGAGGGGGGGT
>JAYMTF010001662.1:0-21973 GCA_036897485.1 Pelargonium nanum | reverse complement strand
CAAATACATGTGAAAATACATGTAAATAGAATACATGTGTGAATCCTCCTCCAACTATTTTTCACTTTTTTGAGTGTGTGTTGATGAAGAGTATTATTCTGATGTCTCAACGTTGCGAGCAAGTGCAACTGCAACTCAATGGTTGTTCGAAAGTGATGTATGGAGAATGACTACAACTGGTGGTGTTACAAACAATGGTTGTTTGAAAGTTATGTATGGAGGCGCGTTGGTGAACTGCGTTAATTTGTGTCCCCATTTTTGCTAAAACTTAGGTAGGTACCAAGAATATATGCTTCACAATGACAACAAACTAGATGAACTCCATTACCCAATTCATTTCCATGTAACATTTTGCTCACAAAAACAAAAAGGAAGGAAAGAAACAGAGGTAGAGGTAGCCAAGGTAACAAATCTAAACTTCTAAGCAAATATTACATCATTTTCTCTTGTATCTATTGTTGGAAAAGCAACCAGACCACAGCTTGGCAACATACACATGAAATTGGAGATATAAGTAAAGTACACATATATAAACATGCTATGAACATATAGAACTGTTAGATATGCTAATCAAGAAGAAGAAGAAGAACTAAAATCTACGGATTCATTTTCTTTCACAGTTCCTAGCATAAATCAAAACCCATTTGTCATAGTGGTGGCGCGACAGTACTGCAGCTGCGGCGCACCGGAAGTTACTCTGGACGTCACATTGTCCACGAACCCGAAACTAGCCTGGCTCAAATCCGCGAGCCCCGCGAATTCCCAGTCCGGCATGATTCCACCAAATGGCGCCTTAGTGGATAGAGGATCAATTTGTTGACTAGTAGAGGGAATCATAGCAGCAGGTCCTGTTGATATTGACGGAGGTGATGTCTCGGATATGTTTTGAACATTATAGTAAGAAGGCAAAGCAGTGGCGGCGGTCGGGGTTGTTTCCGATAGGCAAGACGATTCTGCTGCGGTCGGTGCCGACTCAAGACCCACCTTGACTCCGGTAAGGAGAAACCTCTGGTGAGCAGACACGAAGGCGTTTGCTGTGTGTATGGCAACGTCGCATTTCCGGCAGAGTAAAGCTCTGTCCTCTAGGCAAAAGAAGTATCCAGTCGTTTCCTGCAAGTAATAGCCATACAATTAGTAAAAACGAATCTAGAAAGCGTACAAACACCGAGACTTAAACTGAGACCTCTACTACAAACATCATTTCGGTGTCACAGTTGAAGAGTTTATAGACACAAAATAAATGGATCTGAACGAACCTGACAGATATCACACTTGGGGAAGTGGAAATGAGGGGAGGAGGTGAGAGGGACGCGCTGGTGCTTGCTGGCGAGCTTGTTGGCGCCGTGGATCTTGTCGTCGCAGTCCCAGCACAGAGCCGCCTCGTCGGCGCAGCAGAGCAGCCGAGCCTCCGCGCGGCAGCAACCATTGCACTGAATCTTCATGGATCGATGATCGGAGAATTGACCAGATTGTGTAGAAATGGTGTGGTGTGGTTTTGTGGTGGGTGGGTTCAAGAGAAATGGGAGGGATGGGGTGGTGTTATATATGGGGTTGGGGGTTTAAGAGGCGGATGGCTCGATAAACCCGGCATTTGTTGCCGCTGTGGTGAGGCGACACGTGGCGGAGGTGTCATTCGCCGGTGCCACGCATGCACGTTACCGCCCCCGCCCGCACTTTTTATAGATTGATACAGGAACTGGCTTTGTTGGTGTGTGTGATAGCGGCGATTCATTATATTCTTGGACATGGACCATCTGTTGCTGGGGGCTGGGCGGTGTTTGCGGTATTAATTTATTACTATATTATCGGATATGCTGGTTTGTAACTTGGTCTTGAAACTTGAGCGGACAATTTGTGTGTGTTTGACCTAACACGAATGCGACATGATTATGAACACAAATTACGCAATAGATCTAACACGATTGACACGTTTTTAATTAGTTTTAATTTACAATTATACCTTTAAGTGTGTGTTGGTTGTGTGTGTCACAACATGACTATGTAATCATGTGTGCGTATTTTAAATGCTCAACGCAAATACAATACAATTTATAAACATGTTAAGTTCTCTAACACGAACATAACGCACTTTAATTCTATGTCATGTTATATCACGATCTATACATCTACTTGACACTATAAATAACTTGAAAGAGACGAAAGAGTTGTTCCATAAATAATTATAAAACCCATTTTCATTAAAGAGGACTTTGGTCCCGCGAGGTCAACCAAAAATGTTTCCTTCCACTATAGATGAAAACTCAATATATTGTTGATCCTCTTGGGGAATAGTTGTGTCTTCTCTTGGAGAACTTTGGTCTCGCTAGGAGACAATCGAGTCTTGAGGGATTTGGATGCCATGATCGTATTGTGTGCGAGGTTTGGAACGATTAATTTCAAGTTGTTTATAACAATGGAAGCAATTGAAATATGTATATATTTTGGCTTGGTCAAATGAGCGGCACTAGATATTTTATTTTGACTATTTGTTAAGGAATTGTCCCAAGTGTTATTCTAAGTATAGTTTTCAATCCCGTTTTGGTTTTTGAGTCTTGAAGTTGTGACATGTGCGAGACAATATACGAAAAATGGAGACGAAATATGTGTGTTTGAGACACTACCTCGGGCGTGAGGGTAAAATCTCGTCATAAAATTACAAAATTTATAAAGAAAATGTAGATAGGGAAGCAATAAATGTCATTAATGAGGATTGCTCATCTTACCAAGAGGAGGATATTTATACTTACTACCAACATTCGTCATGTGTCGATGCATGGTTAGTCGTTGGTAAAGCGGTGTCCGCTTCAAGTCTACTTGATATTTATACTCTAACTTAATGGGCGTCCCGTTCGCGGACGCTAGTGTTAGAGAGTTCCTGCACGTCCCTCGCGTATCGTGGGGAGTTTTGAAGCCTCCTAGAAACTTCTATCGTTCAAGGCAGTGTCCTATGAATTATAAAAATGGATCGTCATGTATTCGTTCGGTGACCCATTGAGCCTTCGAGATGACCTGATGTGGCGATTTGAGCTTACAAACATGTATACTAAGTGTGATGGAATTTCCCGAACCCGGCGAAATTGATCAAGCAACACACGGGCTGAAACTCCGCTCTCGCCGCAACAAAGAAAGTCCCATGGGCAGCTATTCGTTGCGACGGGCTCCATCCCATGAGATGGATTTTGAAGGTGTTGAACACTTTGGTCCCCTCCTTTCAGCCGGGAGGCTCCGTTTGTCCAATCCGAGTCCGAAAGGCCTCGTTTTGCTCCTTCTGCCCTTCAGGCTTCGTAATCATTGAGGAGCATAAATAGTCCACACCTGGTCATCAGTAGACCCAATTAGCGTTGTCCAATTATGACTTCTGAACCCAATTATCGTTGGTCAATTGCGAGAAAGCCCAGTCGCAGACATTGACCCACACCCACCAGCTGGTCCTCGTTGTCGTCACCACTGCCACTCCAAAAACCACACACCACAACACAACAGTCCCGTAGCAGCCATTGCCATACCCGTCTCCTCCTTCTTCTTCACTACACCTCCTTTATTCCAATTGCTTTACCTTTTAAACATTGCTCTTTGTTTCTTCTTCGAAGTTGGGCTATTCCGATTCCAGAACTTTCGATGGATCCAAACTCGCAACACGCTCGCTTCACTCTGGGCAAGCAGTCGTCTCTCGCCCCCGACCGCGACGGAGACGGCGGCTTCGGCGCGGAGGCGATGGACCCGAGGGTTCGCCTCATGTACTTGGCCAACGAGGGCGACTTGGACGGAATCAACGAACTGTTGGACTCGTCCGTCTCCGACTCCGCTAGCTGCGTCAATTTCACCGACATCGACGGCCGCACCGCCTTGCACGTCGCCGCCTGCCAAGGCCGCACCGATGTCGTCCACTTGCTCCTCGCTAGAGGCGCTCATGTTGAAGCCAAAGACCGCTGGGGCAGCACCGTAATTTTTCCTTTTTTTGAAACTAATAATTATATTTGTGTTGTCACCTACCTCTGTGCAATTGAATTCAGTTTATTACTTGTTTTTCTCTATCAATTTTTATAATACTTCATTCTTTTCAAAACATTGTACATAAGTTAGTTATGCGTGAATTGCTCTTAGTATTCGTATAATGAGTTAGTATGATAGAAGAGTAAATTTACAACACTGACTACGAATCTAAACCAGATTTTCTTTTGTTGTGTTTTGAAACCCGGATGTCTTGTACCCGCCTCTAATCCGGGTATGGTGTATGTTTTGAGCTTTGTGTGCACAAATGAATTACTTGGGCCTCCGAGTGTGTTAAGGGTGTCATTGACTTAAATTTTGCACATTTCATGATCGCCGGAGCCGTAATGTCTATGTATAGTTACTGTAACAATAGTTCATGTTTGATGTAGCAGCCTCTTGCAGATGCAGTATATTACAAAAACCATGATGTGATCAAGCTACTGGAGAAACATGGTGCCAAGCCTCCAGTATGTGGTCCTTTGCTGTGTCTTGTTTGCTGTGTACCATTCTATGTTTCTGTCTCATGTTGTGAACGTTCTTTTCTTCCTTCTGTTGTTTTAGATGGCTCCTATGCATGTCCAGAATCCTCGGGAAATCCCGGAATATGAGATCCACCCTAGTGAGCTTGATTTTTCTAATAGTGTTCAGATAACGAAGGTAACCTTATCATTTCACTATTTACATTTGTCATAAATGATAAAACCACGTGCTTTTGATGATATCCTTTGGTGTTGTATTGTTATATCAATATTTAATCTTGGTTTTTGCTGCTTTAGGAATTTTTAGAATGCATCCTAAAACTCTAATCTGAGAATTTAGTCGGACTTATAGGCCCCGTAGCTCAAATTTTTCTCTAAAGAATTTTTCATGTCTTGAAAGAGCATAATGGATAGCTGTTCATATGGCCAGAGTCAATTATATTGATCAAGAAAGAACAGTGTACTAACTGTTTTTTATAATATATATATTTTTTATATCTTACTTAACCCATTTATGTTTGACGCCTGAGAAATATACCAGGGGACCTATAGCATTGCATCATGGCGTGGAATTAAAGTTGCTGTTAAAACACTTGGAGAGGAAGTGGTATCTGATGAGGATAAAGTGTGGGTTTGTGAATACTGTCTTTCAATTTTGTTTGCACTTCACTCTTATAATTTCCGAGTTTATGTTTTTAAACCAACCTCTTTCTTATGTTTGTGGAATGTGGATGCCTTGTTGGCGATTCAGAAATGCATTTAGGGATGAGCTTTCATTACTTCAGAAGATACGCCATCCAAATGTTGTCCAATTTTTGGGTGCCGTAACTCAAAGCAGTCCAATGATGATTGTGACGGAATATCTACCCAAGGTACAATTTATGTCGTGCTCACTTAAGGGGGATAAGTTTAGATAGTTGGCTTAACGACGCTCCTTATCATGATACACATGTGTCATAATAGGAGGTTTTGTATGTGGATATGGAGGAAATGTGTGCATCTACCAAAACTATATGTGTATCTCTTCAACATTTTTAAAGTTTAGTGAGATATCTTTTTGCGAACATGTTACATGTTATCCATAGTATAAGTTAATAACCTCCAAACTATATGTTTCAGTCCCATCATGTTGTAACGTAAAGTATCTGTATAGACACCCTAGAGAATCTTATAATAGAACCAAGAGGAAGTGATGATTTCATCCAGTCAGTCTTATTTGACAAATTGCTTCATGTAATTTACAGGGTGATCTTCGTGCATATTTGAAACGAAAGCGTGCATTAAAGCCTACATCAGCTGTGAAATTTGCCCTTGACATTGCTAGGTAAGATTTGTGGCTTGTACATTGGATTTGTGAGCAAATTATTTTGCACGAGTTGTATAGAATCATGAGTTTAAATCTGATTTTGGGATTTTCAGATGTGTATTGTTTAATTTATTGATGCACGGGTGGTTTAGGAAAGATTGGTATGTAGGCCTTCTTGGAAGATCAAGAAGTCCAGTAGAGTGTATCAAAAGCAATAATATTGTTGCTGGCTTATTATGTAGCTATATAGAACTTGTGTTTAGGATACGTATTGTCAATTATATCTGATGAGTATTTAGTATTTCCCCCTGAATTATTAATATGGTTATACCAATGACTTTATGTATATTGCAGGGGAATGAATTACTTGCATGAGCATAAACCTGAAGCTATAATTCACCGAGATCTTGAGCCTTCGTATGTTTACCTCTTTATAAATATATTATGATCTTCATTTTATCTAATTGGGCATGTAAATTATTAAATTTGTTACGGCATGGAGCATATATCATTGTAATCTGGCCGGTTAAAATCTGTTGAAATTTTCTTAATTCTCTGAGTAAGATAACAGAAATATACTGCGGGATGATTCTGGGCTACTGAAAGTTGCAGACTTTGGAGTCAGCAAGCTACTGAAATTTGCTAATACGGTTAAAGAAGATAAACCTGTGACATGTGACGACAATTCTTGTAAGTTTATGCTTCATTGAAACTCTGTGCTTCTATTGTCATATGGTTTTGAACTTCATTGAAAAGGTTTCTTTGTTATTCCAAGATGGCTCCTTTCAGTTCCTTGCTCTTTCTTTTCTTCCAAGGAGAGTCAGGATATATTCTAATTTGCTGTATACAATTCTAAAATAGGCCTTTATTTCTGCAAATTTGGTTTTTACTAAAAGCTTTAGAATGTTAATCTCATCGACTTGAATGGTAGACTCCTTATGACTTGTCCCTGGGTTTCTCATAATTTATACAAAATACATGACTTGTATTTCATTCTTCAGCTATTTATTGTTTTCATATTGGCATATACTAGTTATAATATCATGTCTCTCATGAACAGGGCGATATGTTGCTCCTGAAGTTTTCAGAAATGAAGAATATGATACTAAAGTGGATGTCTTTTCCTTTGCTTTGATATTACAAGAGGTCTATCTCTCTCTCTCTCTCTCTGTTATAGTGTTTTGAAGATTCTGGTATCCAATATTATATTAAGTCTTTAAGTTCTCTACAATCATATTTTGTTGGTGGACAAATATGATTTTACCACTCTACGCTCAATTAGCTTTTTATAAACTTAAATAACTCATGTTATACGCAAAATGATATTTGACTTTTAAATTCTCCTCGGTAGGATTCATTAATTACATGTTTAAGTCAATGGGTTCTAAGCAACTTGGATTTGAATTTTTGCTCAAATGGGAATCAAGGATCGGAATGAGAATGATATTCTCATTATTCATGTTTGTACGAGGATTTTTTGGTCATGATCGCCGAAAATGGATTGATACCCATTCCCATTAATTCTAAATCCAAACACTGCCTAAATGTTCAATGGGATTTTCTCATGCCAATGGTTATCTATAGAAGCACAAACATGATGCATCTTCAACTCTGCATTCTACGTCATTTTAGTGTTGAATCTATATGCTGTATACTCTTTTCCAATGTATATAGCAGACATTTTTTAGGATACTATTAATTATTTTTCTTCTTCCCGCTGTTACTCTAGATGATTGAAGGCAGTCCACCATTTCCTACTAAGCAAGAAAACGAAGTTCCTAAAGCATATATTGCAAATGAGCGTCCACCATTTAAAGCTCCGGCAAAGTATTATGCACATGGATTAAAAGAGTAAGCCTGAGTACCCGTGATTTCTACTTTATTCTCAAGGCTCTCACAACACCCACATTATAAAAGATAAACAAAATGTTTCTATTCCCTTAATAACATAACATGTTCCGGACAAGTAATTCTTGCTCCTGAAGACCACTCTTATGATTTCTCCGCAGGCTAATTGAAGAATGCTGGAGGGAGGAACCATATAAAAGACCAACATTCAGGCAAATAATCAGTAGGTTGGATGATATTAATAGGCAGCTTGCGCATAAAAGAAGTTGGAAGGTTTGAAATCTCTCTCTTAATAACACGGGTGTTCATGTTTCCTCTGGTCTTGTCTATTTTTTTTGTTGTTCGGCTTTCTTCGTGCAAGCAAAGTGTTATATGAATATACATCAATACATGCATGTTTGAGATGGACTTTTGTTATAATACAGGTGTTTCCACTGGCGTGTTTACAGAACTTGGGGGCTATCTTGAAGAGAGATCGTTCAAGATCAAATCCAAGTTCCCGATCATCTATGTCTCGCTCTACAATGAAATGACTGTTGTTTTATTGCCTTGCTTTGCTCCCAAGAATATGAATTCTTCTTCCATATTGTAATGAGGGGCCATTTGTGCCAGGTTTTGACGTTTGTCTTGTAACACAAGTTATTCTTTTCCATATAGAGCTTGTTTGGTAGACCTATTGGGATGTCTCTAGACATTCCATCAAAAAGTTGTTTGTGTGCATAGAGACAATTTAGAGGTGACATAGATGAAAGTCCAAAATACTCTCAATTTGTGAAGGCTTCTTTGAGCCAGATCCGACAATTTAGATTTCGAAAATTTTAAAAAAATAAATGATTCGAATCCGATATAAAAGGGACTACGTACGGATAAAGTTTAAAAGTTTAGTGTAGAAACAGCGATGTGTTTTATTCGATTTGTATTTTTCCTCTCTAATCAACCAGGAAGATTGAAACTGTGCCGGATTAATGCAATTATGTTTCCAATCTTAGAATTGCATATAACTCATCTAAGATTTGTTAAGTGATATATATCATATGAAAGAGCAACAAGATTGAAAACTTAATTGCATTAATCCGGCACACTTGAAACAATGGGGCAGTTCGAGTCGGTAGCACTTACGGCAGCAACTACTGCAAGAACGCAAAGTTGCAGCGAAGAGAGAAGTCGGAACTGCATCGGTGGAGTTGCAACGAAATCGGAACCCGACAAACAATCCTAATAAGATCGTAAAATTTCCAAAGGTACCGTACGTAGAACCCAAAATGATACAATTTTTCTTATACTATTTAACTCAAAACTACGTAGCTTTGGATGCAACTGATGTATTACATCATTCAATTGGTATTCATTTTACTATATATTTAATTATAATCTAAAATATATTATTTATTTAACCCAAAAGTAGTGGCGCAGTTGACATTGCGTGAGTGGAAAGATCGATTGCGTTCGATTCCCGCTCAACACACCCATGGGGAGACGTGAAGGCTTTAACTGTGAACAAATCTCGAATGAGGATTAGTCTGAGTGTGTTAAAACGGCTTAAAAGTGTCAACCGCAAATGTGCGGGCCCGCTCAGTAACCTCATGATATAAACCGAAACAAAAATATTATTTAAAAAAAAAATTAAACACGGCAATTAAATTTTCTTACCTATTACTATTTGAAAATAGCAAGCATTATTAGCGTATAAATAATGAATCATTTTGCAGCTTCCGTCGTCTAGGGCTTTAGGGTGGTCTCTCTGCTGCTTCAGCTTCAGGGTTTAACGGACAAAAACCAAACTTGTTGTAAACTTGTAATCGCTCTGTTTTGCACCAAACTTGTTGTAATCGAACGAAGATGGCTTTCTGGGGTTTGTTTTTCTTATCAGACTATTTGTTGTTTTAATTTTCTTCGGAACCAAACAGACCATATGTCTAGAATCTGATGGATCGATGAGCCATTTCAATGCGCATTCATGCAATCTTGTCTTCTTTTTTTTTTTCTTCCAGGAACTGAAGTGAAACCCGGAAAGCCTTTCACTCACACCAATGATAGCTCAAGAGGAAGGCTCCATATTTCTCAGGTAATTTATATTTTTCCCAATAAATTTGCAATCTTGGGGTCTATTGTTGTTCATTTGGTGTTGAATTTGAGAAAAAGCTTTAACTTTATTATTTATTTGGGTATTTGATTTACTCAGGGGTTGTTGGTTAAATTTTTGGTGAAAGGTAAATGAAATGCTACTAATTCCATTGTCAAGAATTTGAAATAATTATATTGTTGAATGTTTCAACTCATTTGAGAAAAGAGTCCTTTTTTTTAATCTGATATATGCCATTTCAGAAAATCAAACAAACCCATGAATTGGAATTTTAAAATGCCCATCATGTCTTAATTTCATACGAGTTCACTTGATAATCTTAGGAAAAAAATTAGATGTTTTCCTTGTTTGGGATTTTTCTTGTTTTCTTTAATGGTTGTAATTGTATTGCATTTTTTATTTTTTCATTTTTCTGTATCTGATGTGTGATTAACTAGAATTTGAGTTTTTCAAAAGTTTCATTTGTTTATGCTTGGTGACAATGTGGAGTATGGTTTGGTTAGGCGACATTGGGGCTTGGTAGTTCCACAAACAAGAGTGTAGTTCAGTGCAATGTGGGAAATAAGAGTCCTGTTTTCCTCTGTTCCCTGCTTCCCGAGAAGACTGAATCGTTACAGTTGCACATAGAATTCGAGGAAGCTGAGGAAGTCATATTCTCGGTTATTGGTCCGCGGAGTGTTCACCTCACTGGTCATTATGTGGGCGGTGGTCGCCATTTCACTCCAAATGACGAATCGTATCCTTTGTTGATTTTGGATAATGTTTGTTGCACGAACATCATCTATGTCACACACTGATGTATAGTTCTAAATTTGACAAAATCTATTGCTAAGGATAAGATATATGAATTTAGTTTTAGTTTCCTGCACACTCTTTTATGAGGAAATAGAGACCTACTCTGCTCAAGTGGGCCTCGTAGTTTTATTCGGACAAGTTGAGTTTTCATATATTGGAAGTCAGATAATATGAAACATCAATGTTACTTTAGGTCTGGGGTAAGTTGAAGGTCATAATATAAAAGTTGTTCAAAGAGGATACTAATTTCCGAACAATTTTTCCTTCCCTCAACTCTTCCAAGATGGGAACTTAGTATGAATATGAGATTTCCTTTTTGATACTTCTTTCTAGATTTTTTTCCTTCACGATGATGTCCAGAGAGTCATATGGAGAAGATATTGCTGACACAGAGACGGAGAGATCTGACCGCAGTGATGAAGATGTTTATGATGATAGTTTTATTGATGATGGTGAACCTTCACCTGTTTCTGATAGTGGAGGTGCGCTTTACATTTGATGTGCTCTTTTGTTTATTCTCAATGTATTCTAATATATGATTGCAAAGTTAAGCTTATCAAAATAATATGCAATCATCTATTGATGATTGGTATATTTTGTTCATTAATCGTACATGTCCAAAAATGGGTTTTCTTCAACTCGGGTATATTGGATGGTTCAGATATGCGGATTCGATAATTGTATACTTAATAGCACATGCTGTTCTATATGATTTTGGCAAAGAATGCATATATTATCAATCCAATTAAAAAGATCTATATAGTTGTTGTAAGTGAAGAATTGTTTGGTGATCTAGCTGGATGATATGAATATTAGAAAGTTTCAACATTGCATGGCTCCCCATATCTCACATGAATTTATATGAACTATTTTCATTCAATAGGATCTATAGGGTTATTGGATAGAGATGCAATGATAAACAATCTGAAATGTAATTATCATACAAAATAGCTCTGAATTCACATGAAGTATTATCATTCAACAGGATCTACAGGGTTATTGGATAGGGAGGCAATGATAAACACTCTGAAATGTAATTATCATACAAAGTAGCTTTATGATTGTCTAATTGTGTTGGGCTCAGATATATTAAACCTTATCAAATCTGGTTTGTTCTAGTTGCACATCTCCTGTGCTCTCTAGTCAATCATCGTTAATCACCCAGGTATTAGAGTTTCAAGGGTCTATCCCCACCAAAGTCCATAGTTTGTCTTTGCCTGACTGTTTGTGGCATGTTCCCTTTTATTACTTATCTATTAATTCATTACTCAAGGACTTTAAGCAGTGTTTTTCTAGGTTGTATGCTGTATAATCTTTTGGTATCTTTGTTGACATTAGTTGAGGACTCATTCAGCAAGAAGAAAACCAAGAAAGCAAAGGGAAAGAGTAGGCGACTTAGGAAGACATACCAATTAAGTGAATCTGATGATGACAATTGTTTGCAAGGAGACAATAATGTGAATGGTGAAGATAATGTTGTGCCAAAGTTAGATAGTGACGATGAAGACTGGTTCCCAATTTCATCTCTCTGCAAGCCTAAAACCAGTCCAAGTAGTAAAAAACTGGAAGCTAAAGGCAAGGTTGACAAGAAAGCATCTGAGACTTGCAAGATTGAAGATGGTGGCGATTTCGTCAAAAATTCAAACAAAGAAACTGATGAGGCGGTGGTAGAAGATGACACAAAAAGGTGAGAATGTTGTTTGTGGTTGATTGGTTTAGAAATTTTAGCATATTCCTGCTATGCAGTTATTGCTGTACAAAACTCATTAGATATATATTTTTTCAAATCCTATACACTTTAAGAGATAGTTCACACAAAATATGAACTTGTATATCTATTAACTAGAATATGTTCTATCTGCATTTGAAGAAGAAAGAAAGCTATGAAAATCTATATCATAGATTTTTGGCTTTTAGACTCTGGATAACATTTTCCTAAACATGATTGCTTCTTTGAAGGGTTCAACATCTGTTTGCTGAACCTTGTCTATATTTATTTTGTTGGGGTACATTCCAAGTAATAACTTGTTACTTTCTAATAGAGTGGCTGTAGAAAATGGTGCTGTGTCTAAGAAGAAAAGGAAAGAACAGCGTAAGAAGCGGAATAGTATTGAAACAAGTATTCTGAAGGAGGATCAGGGCCCACAAGACGAGGCAAGGGTTGACAAGATGCATCGAAATTTGCCTACGAGAAGTGAACCTCAGCAGGCAGCCAATACCAAGTATATTTTTCTTGCATGCATTTCCATTTCATATATAAATGGTTATTCGTCATTTGTTTCAATATCATTAGGAAGTAGTTATATGTACTTGACAAATTGCTGTATTTATGTTTTTGAAAAAAGTAGGGATAATTAAGAGGACAAAGGCCATAGGTAGAAAAGAACATTGATTTGTCTCCAAATGAAATTTTCTAGCTCTTCCATGCACAATTGATATAATTACAAAGATTGTCTAGATATAATTAGTTATTTGCAGACTGAAAAATGTTTCCAGGGTTGGTTGTTTGTACAAATTATTGTACCATATTCCATCGCTTGATCTGTTATGGATTGCTACTAAATATTGAAATTTAAATATATTAATATGGTTTACAAAAATTTCCATTGTAACACATTAAGTTCAAAACTTGGCATTGGAAAATATTACTTCCTCTGTCCTAATTACTGATCAAATTATCCTAAGTTTTGACCAAAAAGACAAGAAAAGAAAAAGGATAGAGGACACTAATTTTAGAACGGAGTAAGTATTATTGTTTCGAAAATGGCTTGGTTGTTTGATGATTGAAAGCAAAGTTTTTGTTACTGATAAGTTTTGGCCCAAAGATGGCTGAAGGTCTCTGTGCTCTTGCCTCTTGGAAGAACTTCCCCTGAAGCTTTTACTTCATGTTAGTGACAGAACCCACTTTCTAAGTTTGAGAAAAGCACAATCACCCGTACAATTACTGGCGCATCTTGTATTATAGCTTTTCTATTTGTTTATTTATTTCCCACCCTTGCTGTGGCGTCTGTACAGGGAAGCTGACCTGCTGGACGACACATCTCTTCCCTCTGCTGAGGTGGACCCTGAAAATGTTTCTAAATCAGAGAAGAAAAAGAAAAGGCAGAGGAAGGACAAAACATTTGAGGTTGATGGTGTTGACCAAGGCAATATTGTCAAAGAGGACAATGAACAAAATCAGAAGCAAGCCAGCAATGGGTGAGTGTTATTTTTGCTCTTTTCAACTTTTCATTGTTCTATATGTGAGTATCCTTAAGGGTCGGGTGTTTATAGTTTAATCCCTTTTCTTTCCATCTGCCCGAGTGTTTATAGTATCCTTACTGCGGAACCTTATCTGTTTCAATTGATCGTATATACTTGAGCAGAAAAGCCGATCTACCACATAATTTGTCACTTGTGTCTGAAGTGGGATCTGAAAATAGTACAAAGCAAAAGAAGAAAAGAAAAGGATGGTCAAAGGGGCAGGCAACTCCAGAAGCGGATATTACCCAACACAGCAGTGTCATGAAAGAAGATAACAATAAACAAGACGAGACACGTGCTGACAAAATGTGTCAGGATCTTTCTGTGAAAAATAAACAAAGTGAAAAGGATGCTAATGATATGTGAGTATTATTTCTTCTTTTCAGCTTTTGATTATTGTTCCTTTCTAATATTGTCATGTATGGAAGTAGTTTGTCTTTAGGCTATCATCGAGTTGAATCAAGCATGAAACTGTCAAGACTCTGCTCTTTTTTTTTTCCATTACAATTGAAACAAAACTTGCACTGGCAAATGAACATGAATAGTAACTTTTCAACAACATTTTACCTAAACAAACTATTGTCGTCAAATGCAGAACTCCTAGGAATAGCCAGAATTACTAAGCATTTGTTCAATCTAATATATCCTTGCATAAGAATACTCTGTTGTCTGCCGTAATCATTTCAAATATGCTTTTTATTTTGCAATTACATATTTATGTGAAAGAATTGGTTGTACAATTGCAGGAGTTGTGATGCCGAACAGTTGGCCTCTGAAAGTCAATCGAAGAAGAAGAGGAAGAGAAACAAAACCCAGTAGAACGTGGACAGGCTTTCTTTCAACCGACAATAGGAATGGTTGGACTATGGAAATTGAGAGCATGAATTTTGATCGTCTTAACGTAAAAGTTGGTTAATTGATATGATTTGTAGTTGGGGAGCTAGAATTGGGAGAAAGTTGCTCCCCCGAGAAAGAAGAAAAAGTACTCACAAATCCGAGTTCAGTTAATTGATAATTGGAATTGTGCTAGTGTAAAATGTGCACCAGTGCAATGAGTATATTACAAGGTTTACTTGCGTTTGCTTTGGGCTTACTTGTAAAAAAGAGGACTTCTTATTTGTACTTTGTTTGGCATTGATGGCAAATTTCGGTTGATTTATGGCACTTTCAGTTACGTTGGCAAATTGACTCAAATGTTGATGAAGCTTCCATTTAAATACTCCTCGAGGCTTCAACATTGCCCCATCATTCTACATTTGCCAAAGTTGTAAGAAGTGTGAAATGTGAAAAATAAATGATGAAGCATGAAAAATCATAAGTTTGAGGGTGCAGTTGACTTGCGTCATGTGTGAAGACATGAGCTCTGATCGCTGTTCCTAAGATGGAGTCATTCGTTTCATTTTCTAATTACCCTCAAAGCTGCCTATCTCTGTTGGAGTTCTTGAGTTCGAGTCTCCCTCAAAGTTGCGTAGAACTCTTGGTTCGATCGTCACTAAATACACCTACGGGGAGAGGTGATGAGGCTTAAGTGTGACTAAACACGAGGTAGATTAAATGAGTAATTTACACACAAAAAAGAGAGGAGAAAATGTTATATTCATAAAGTTCAAGGCTTAATTTATTTTAATTATTATTATTATTATACATTACTAATCCCTTTTATTATCATCAAAATAACAAGTCAATATTGATAGAGTTGAAAGAGTTTTCCAAAAAATTCTGAGCTGCGTCCGCGTTTCTCTCACATTCTATTTTCTGAATCTCTCCCCAAAATGAAGGATCTCAACTTTCCTTCTCCTTTCTCTATTCTCCCATTCCTCTCTTCCTTTCTTGCTCTTCCCCATTTCCCAACCCAACATTCCTTCTTCTTCCTCTACCTCTTCTCTTGCTGGACCACCACCACCACACACCATGGTATGTTTCTCTTCTTTTCTCTTTTCATTGTTAATGAAGCCTTCTTCTTTATTGGAGCCTAGTGTCACTTCATAACTTTATGACCTATGCCTGGCCAAATGAATTTACGGGCACAGAGCAACTCGCTGGATATAGACGTTTCTAAAAGAGTGGTTGAGTCTCAGTCAATAACTCTTTGGCCGATATTCCTTACTATGAGAGGGTGAAACATCCATATTAAACACAAATACCCGTTTCAATAAATTTGTGAATGCAGAAATTCCACCCGATCCAATTTTCTTGCGTCTTGGTTGAGTCTCAGCTTTTAAAAGAAAGGCAGCCCAAGAATCTCTCTGCACGCATAAGAGCTAATTATATTACAATCAAGCCTCCTGTATTGAGTCTCAGTCACTAATTATTTGGATGAGATAGGTATAAAGAGTCTCAGCCAAGCTGACGAGAGTGTCACGCGTTGTTAAATTTGTGAACGTGGAGTGCCCGCTAAATTCAATTTCACTGTGTCTTGGTTGAGTCACACCCATTGAAAGGCTGGCTGAGACTCTATCTCTACACACACATGAGAGCTAGTTATATTAGAATCAAGGTTCCAATTACATTCACAAGATATCAGATCTAAGCAATCTCTTATATTGAGGGTCTGTTGTGCTTCCAACATTTTGGCATTCTTTTGTAGCTCCCTCCACCAACAATGCCTCTTGTTCTTATGTTTTCCTTGTTTTTTTGGATTTGGAATCTTCTTCATCAAAACTATCTTACATTCTTCTATAGCTCTACACTATTTTCAATCTTTTCTTTCATTTCATTTTAAACACTAGCCTTGTGATTGTATGTTATAACCCAAAAATGTTCCTCTTTTTTGACTCTGCAATAGCAGATACCACCAAGTCATATTAATGTTGTCATTTGTTAGTATGAGGTTATTTTGTTGGATTGTTGTTTTTCTTGGCACGTCGTTTATATATTAATGTTGGGGTTAGGCGAACGCTGTGTCTGGAATGCATGTGGATGATCAATGCAAACTGAAGTTCTTGGACCTGAAAGCTAAGAGGAACTATAGGTTTATCATTTTCAAGATCGAGAACAACGAAGTGGTCGTGGAGAAGCTTGGAAGCCCCGAGGAGACCTACGAGGGCTTCACTGCATCTCTCCCCGCCAGTGAGTGCCGCTATGCTGTCTTTGATTTTGATTTCACCACTGACGAGAACTGCCAGAAAAGCAAGATCTTCTTCATTGCATGGTACATTACATTACATTTCAATCTTGAAGAAAAAAAGTAGTATTAGTTCGAGTTTTGACCCTCACAGATAGCGAGAAAAGTAACAAGAATCTGTCGTTTTTGTAGGTCTCCTGATACATCGGCTGTTAGGATGAAGATGATTTATGCGAGCACCAAGGACAGATTCAAGAGAGAGTTGGATGGTATTCAAGTCGAGTTGCAGGCAACGGATCCTAGCGAAATGAGCATGGACATCGTAAAAGCTCGAGCACTTTAGAAACAATTTGTTACTTGTTTCGATCTATGGATCCTTTTATCATCTATAAGGCTACTTCTCTTGGAGCATTGTTTTTGTTTTTCCCTTTCTTTGTTGTTGCATGGGGTATGTACTAAGCCATTTGGTTTTTTGTTTTATGCATACTTGTGGCATGTTTTGATATATACTTGGGTTTCACTCCATGAGTGTTCTTTATAATGCATAAATTTACCCCTCTATTATGGCAATAAAAACTCATTTCAATGAAGTTTTTAATTATTATCATCAATGTTTAACTAGTTAATATTGTAGTTTGAGTTGTATTCAATCTAATGGAAAATGTTTACTATATGAGAATAAAGGGCTTATGGAGGTAAGCTCCTATTCAGATGCAGACTGGGCAGGATGCGTTCAGGGTTAATTTAGTCTCGTGAAAAAGTAAGAAACAAAACGTGGTGAAAAGCTTTAGTGTGGAAGCAGAATATCGAGCAATGACATGTAAGCTCTTGTTTTGTGAGAGAGATGTTGGTCGAAAGAGTCATCATTACAGAATTGGTCAATTCCGACTATCAATTGGCAGATGTCTTCGGGATGTCACTTTCGGGCCCTCGTTTCGAGTACATATGTATTATAAATTGGGCATTTCCCTGAATAACACACAAATACTCTAAATTTCACAATGGTATTGTCTGGTTTTCCCAATATGTCCTCTCCCATACCTCCACTTGTTTGATGTTATCAGCCTTCCTCCGGCGAAATTTATCTAGAGATTGGATATCATAGGAAGGCATGGCACACGGGTTTCTCTCCGAGGGGCCTTTCACCAACGATGTCATCATAAACTTCCTCTCCAATCCTCGAGCTGTGCACGCCATTGCCTCCGAGCACAGCTCCACAGCTTTCTCAGGCACGACGGGCTTAAACCTCAAGAGCTTAGCATATTCACTCAGGAGATGAAACATGTAGTCATAAACATACTCCATCTTCAACTCCTCTTGGATGAATCTGCTCGCCGCCTTGCCTATGGCCTGTGCCTGATACATATATCAATATTCATGGTTCGTAAATTATTTTTTACACGTTTACGAGAAATGAAATGTGAACTTCTTGATTGCATTTAGTACCTCTTGTTCGTGGCTATTGCCCCAATCGACAGCAAACTTGATAGACTTGCACTTGTTGTCGTCCCTTATGGGCCAATAGTGATGTAGTGGGATCAAACTTCTAGTGAAGAAATCGTAGTAACGGGGCCTTACCACTAGAGTGACAGAATCACAGGCAAGAATGTATTTTTCGCTCACGGACCAAGCAGAACCTTCAATGTAGATCTTGTATCTGCTCGCGAACATTGTTCGTGACACGTAAATAGACGAGACTCGACTTCAACATTGAAAAGATTTGACATAAACCTAAAAATGAGTGGAGACTCTTACCTATGCATGCATTGGCTCGCCAAGTCGGATTGGTTGTACCCTTGTTGCGATTCTTTGATCCAATCCTGCAAATTGACAAAACACGTTAAATTTCTTGTGTTCATCTTTCTTTTATCTTTGTCTTGGTTGTGTGATACACGAGTGAAACTGTGAGGTTATTGACCCGACAAAGAGTACAACTAATTACCTGGGCATAAACACGAGCATTCCAGTCCGCTTTTTCGGAGAGATTACATTTAAGGAGGTCGAGCCTGGTCGGGGCGACAGCTGGATTTCCCTTCCAATAAGCATAAGGTTCCCTATCCATCCAACTGCTCCTCTTGTTGCCTTGTTGTAGCTTCTTCAACAAGGACCCCCATGGTTTGATGTTAATCTCTGGCCTACAAACAAAGGTACATATACCCTTAACTCTTAGAAATGTGCTTAAATTGGGAAAAATGTGAAACCCATAACAATAGAAAGAGCCTTAGTCTTACCAACCCCAAAAGGACCAATCAGGGAAAACAATATCGAGTGTCACATCATTTGCACAATATCGAAACAAAGGCGGCGGAGCTGTGGCATTGGGTCCTTGAAAGTATTTTGACAATATGACTGGCCAGTCGACGCAATCAAACATCAACTCCAAATCAGGAACTTTTTTAGGATACATCCTTAGCATTTGTAGAATTCCCCACAAAGTAAAAACGTCTCTACTTTGAAACGACTTCTTAAACGTTTCCACATAAGCTCGGCCATCCATTATAACCAACCTACAATGAAACAAATACACTCCATAGTCAACAATAAATCCTAGTGTCTTATGTGATGATTGGTCAAAGGGTGAAACTATTCATTACACACACAAACTATCTTAAGTTCAGAAGGAAAAGCTTAAATGCACAAACGGTGCTATGACGACTCAAAACCATTAGTTACTTTCCTGTCAAACCACCTCTTGTTGATACCGTTTTATGGTCTAATTGGGGCTTGCAACCTTAGTCACAGTTAATGACATGTACGCATTTAATGTGCACCGACTTATGTGTTTGAATTCACCTGAAATTGGCGGTCCTTCTAGCTCTCTCGACCATCTCTCGCGTGATCCCCGTTTGGGCCCACGGCTTCAGATCTTCGTGGATCCAACTGAAGTAGTCCGGACACGTGGCGGGTGGGTCCAAGGATCCATCTTGTACGAGGTTGTTGGTGGTGGAGTGTATTGCAAGGCATGACTGAGTGAGGTTAAAAGCAGTACAATTCAGTGGGATTTCAATTTTCTTTCTGGGCTTTTTGGGAACTATTGGGCCCTCTTGAGGCTGGACTTCAATCAATTGGGCCGCTCTATCATTACTATTCTGCAAGCCCATCAATGACACGTAAGCAAAATTTGAAATCAAAATAAAACAACGTGTCACCATGACACGAATGCAATACATGCATTAAAGAACAAAATAACTATTGATCCAACGGTGTAAAATCAACAGATTCAAATGATCAGCCTCCACACCGTCCGATGGAAACCGAAAAGC
Organism: Pelargonium nanum; assembly: GCA_036897485.1. Classification (NCBI taxonomy): domain Eukaryota; kingdom Viridiplantae; phylum Streptophyta; class Magnoliopsida; order Geraniales; family Geraniaceae; genus Pelargonium; species Pelargonium nanum. The sequence continues at coordinate 1,899 of JAYMTF010001662.1, read as the reverse complement.
CACCGGTGGGACCCGATCGGAACAGCATGCATGTCACAAAAATTTGTGAAAATATTGCATGTACAAAATATTTGCATTAAACTATGCGTAAATTAATGCGACATGACACATAATAATTTTATTCCCATCGTTTTTAAATCAGAATACATCGTGTGTGCATTAAATTTTATAAACCGGCTCTCTCCTCCAGAAATTCATAAATAGCACGGTGGTATCATACTATCATATATCTTATATATTAATTGTAATAATAACAAAAGAATTCTACACTTATAAGAAGAGCGTTTGCGTTCAATCCCCACACAACACATCTCTGGAAGAGGGATTCAGAGGGATGAAATTTAACAGTGACTTAATTAAATAGAGATTAGTCTTGAGGGCGGTGAAACGGTTTAAACATGCCAACCGCGAGTTTGCGGAGCCGTTAAGAAAAACCCATGATTTAGACCGAAAAAGTAAAAGAAATTCTAAATTTACTAGAAACCCATATCTAAAATGGAGAGAATTGGATGGGACTAACCATGGATGCTGACAAGCGCGTGGTGACATACGCGCCGACGACGAGCGACAAAATTGCCGTAAACAGAACGGAGGATCGAGCCCGTGACTTGACAAATGACCTCAACATTGTCTCCGTCAAAAGACGATAAAGCCCAGATCCGGACTTGTGCACATTGCAGCTGCTAATCTTCTCTCTCACCATTTTCTCTCTCTCTCTCCGATCGATCTCTCACAAGAGCAAGAACACCAACTCCATGATTTTCCAGATTCTTGAAATGGGTCGATGCTTGTTCAAGCACCCAGGAGCAGAATTCGGAGAAAAAATGGTGCAATCTGCATGCAGCTTCATTGGCCAGCTATATACTCTGTTTTTTAAGCTTCAAAAATGGGTATGAGAGTTTGAGCAGAAAATGTTTTTCTTTTTCTTTTGTTGCATGTTTGACAGAGAGATTGAAACTGGAAAACAGAGGTGAAGACACGTGATTCACTACGCAGGTTTTCATATCAACTTTTTATACCCAAAAGTGCCCTTCAGAACTGACTTTTTGTTGGACATTTTTGTTTTCAAGTTGAGTTTGGTTGAGGATGTTTTTTTTTTAAAAAAAAAGAAAAATTTTGAGCTACACAACAGATGTAGCTCTCTCCTTTTAATCCAAAACTCCACCCCACCCGACGCAATGAGTTTGTACCCACGACATCCCATATGTAGATGTGTGTCTTGACCATTGCGCCACCTCCTAGGAGGCCTGGTTGAGAATGTTTCATTTTGGAAAAATCTCCATTGTCAATAGCTCTAGAGAATTATAGTTTTTTTTTTTGTGTGGAAAATTTTAATGTAATTAATGTGTTACCGGAAAAAATATATTTTTATGTAATGATTTTGAACCGTCTCGGTTTCAACTGTTTACCATATGCTTTGTTTCACTTGAAAATGGTTTGTTATTTTCATTAATCATACGATTAATAAGTGTTTGTTAGGTAACAGTACCGCTCAAAAAGTTTAAGGGTAACAAGACTTAATTTTTTCCAATTAAAATGAGCTAAAAGAAACTTTGAACGTGTGCATACATTTTGGTTAGAAACACGTAATTAAGGGGAAAAACTAATTCACTCACGTGAGAATAGAAAGTGATTCTCACATGTCTACTCATTGTTAGATGGATATCACGGTCAAATAGTGCCTTGAGCGTTGTTGACAACGTTATAGGATCAATAAGTTATACATGATATCGCGTAAACATTAGCGGACAACGAAATTAAGTACAAATAGTTAGCTTGAAAATGAATAAATGTGTCCTACAATTTCATCTCGAGTACTAAAGGATATTCCCAAATTTGTTGACACTAGTCAACTGACCCGTGCGATGCACGGGATGATAAATAATAATTATTTTTAAA
>JAYMTF010001661.1:0-21981 GCA_036897485.1 Pelargonium nanum | reverse complement strand
CGCTCCGCTCCCACCAATTCACTTGGGTGGGTATGGATTAAATTTAATGAGGTGTTATCACCTCATTGGTTTGACTTAGCCTAAGCCAAAAATTATATGGCTTAGATTCCTTATTCTATCTATATATATATATATATCAAAATAATGTAAATATAAATTCACATTTAAATCAAATTCCAAAAATGATATCAATGTTTAAGAAATAACATTTTTTAACAAATTTTAAATCTTCTAATAATGTTTAATAATTATATTAGTATTTAAACAAAAAAAAATCAATGTACATATTCATTTTGATATAAAAAATAATCAAAACAAATATTTATACGATATTTCTATCTAAAATACAAATTTATTTCAAATTTTACCAAACGATCAACGTAAAATGAGCCTTCAGAGTAGAGAAGTATTCAAAATATAATACTAATTTCATTTCTTTCCATTAGAGTGTACCAAAAGTCACCTCAAAATGCAAAGACTTTCTTACACCAAGCAATCAGCTCCCCATTACAAATTTTTATATCAAAAAACCAAATAATAATGAAAAGTGTTTAGCAGCTCCCTCTACTAATCTTGAGATCACCCTTAGAATCATTACTAAAATTTATAAAACTGGTAAAACTGGACCTATCACAAGATTGTGAGAATTTTCAGTTAAATTCGTGACTCAAAATATCAGGCAGGAACAATCACCAAGTGAGGTCGATGTCCACAGAAGAATACACCCAAATACGGGGAATTCAAAATAGAACTGCTAATCACACCTATACACGCCCCAGTGAATGTGAGGTGAAGCGACCCGTCCGGATCTAAAGTTTTAATGAAGTGTCACTATGTTAATGGTAACTTAACCTAAGCCAATTAATTTTTGACTTACACCCCTATTACTCTATAATTAATACAAAAAATTCTAATACACTATTTTCCCATCCACGTTCCCGTATGGAGCAAAGATATATTTTCCTCCATCCTCGACCCTATCGGGTCAGGGATTGTGGGTTCCTGTCAATTTCGGGTGTAATTGTCATTCATAATTCCAAACCCGTTTTTATGGCTAAAAAATGTGAACTCCGATATCCGTTCATGAATAAAAAGTTTAATCCAAAAGCTAACTAGTTGAATTTGGAACCAATATATTGTAACCCTGGTCCAAAAGATGAGCATATATATAAATTCTAGGGTGGAAGGAAAAATGATTCGAAAACTTCAAACCAATTTCATATCAATAATACTAGCTTCATTAACAAGGCAAACCCGACAAAAATGAAACAAAACAAGAACGAAGTTGAGTAGTATTATCACTAAACTGAGTTAATTTTACACTTACCTACGGCAACTAACTCACTGAGCTCTGAATCCGCAGCGCCAATATATATGCCTGGTGGCATTGCCACATTGCATGCATGCATGCATGCTTCTGGTGATGCCGGATTAGATTATATACATTGTGAAGCAAATAAAACGCGATCAACAGCACCATGAAGCAATGGCCGCCTACTGTTTAGCAGAAATTACCATGTCCAAGGTTTTACTTGAAACTTCTATACCTGTAGCCTCCATGTCTGCAACTATTGCAATGGCAGCATCTAGTTCCTCCAGATCAAGACATTTTACGATGATTTCATCATAAAGGGGGCTGCAACAGCAACAGAAAAGAACACAACCACTTGAGCTCATCTAAAATGGATTTAACATCTCTAACATTTTGGAATAAAAACCCTATTTGTGCTGGAAACAACTTTCACGAGGGTTGTTACAAGTAAAAGGTGCCATTAGAGAAATCCAAAACTAGCATTTTGCTCCAAGTTGCAGAGGACAAAGTCTGAATTAGTTGAAAGATTGGAGGAACAACTAGTTGAACCAAGTGATTTCACACATGAGAAACATACTAACATGATATTAACAATCACTTTAAGATTGAACCAGGATCATTTATGTGATTGCCAAGCCGATGATCCTAGTGAAAGATGGATATATGTTTGACAAATATATGACCTTTTTTCTTGTTAGTACAATAAAAAATAAGATTTTTAATACAAGGAAAGGAGGACAAAATGATAAATGAACTTCCAATCACAAAAAGGCAACATTAAGTCAAACATGACATTACCTCCCAAATAGGTAACCAAGACTGTGGGCTGTCTGCAAGATCTTCAAGAAAACTGATGGCATTGGAGCCCGTATTGCTGCCCGCAATATCATGGCACAATCCCCAATAGTGGGTGTTCCGCCCAATTCTATTACCTGAAAATATTCCTACGTTAACCAAATCCAAGACGGCACATCATTTATTCAAAAAATCTCTAGTCAATTCTATATGTTCAACATACAGTGAAAGATAAGTAGATAAAAAATTGCATAACCCAAGAAAAATTATATTATGACTCAACCTCGCATACTTTTAACAAAAATTACAAATGATAGTTGGGCAGCAACAAAAAAACAATTGACATACCTTTTTCTGGGCTATTTTTCTCTTTCTATTCTGAATGCAACAACACTCGTTTTTTACCCACCAACCATTCTATACATAAAATGCCATGAATTTGCAAACAAAAAAACTAACAGCTTCTATATAGTTCTCCAATCCAAAAATTTGATTCATAAAATAGGTTATTAACAATTCTATTAATTATATGCTGAAATACACATCTAACACAATAGAATTGAATCTTATGATTCTCAATTCACAAAACTGATATTTCTATTCACAGTACAAATGCGAATTTGACAACAATTCCATGACAGTTATGAAAAACAGCAGTGCCCTTAACAGTCGAATGGGGAAGAAAGAATCAGGAACATCTAAAGTCTATGGAAATATGAAAAGGAAGAGTACCAGCATTAAAACTTCAGAACTTAGTAAGCAAAAGATAGAGGAACTTGCCTTTTGCATTAATTTAACTGACAACTCAACTTCCCATTCTTGTGACCATCTTTGAGGAGGTCTACTCCTCAGTTCTCTTTCCCAAGTCCAACCCCAAGCATCAGCTAGTGTATACATGTCTGATTCGGTAAAAAAATTCCTTTCCCTCAGCTCCTTCAATGCCCCGGATATATCCATAGGAAACCAGACTCCATCTTTATTATTCTGCATTAAAAGTCAAAATGTGTCTATAGCTTGTAAAAAAAAAAAAAAAAATTGTACCAATCACCAGCCACATGCCAGTTAGGGATGTCGTAAATCAAATCATCTACTTCCAAAAAGAACTCTTGAGAACTGAAGAGGGAAATTTCATACCGATAACATTTGAAGTTCATTCCTAGAATTTTTCCTTCTAGTTGTTTGGGCAGAGTCCTTCAGCAACTGGCTTCCTATCATTTGAAGAGGCGAATCAGCTTCCTTGTCATCGTCTTCATCTTCAAAACCGAAAACTGTTTGTTCTACTTCCTCCTCCTCGGCATCATAATCTTCAACCTCTTCAGTATCAAGTTCATCATCATCATCATCATCATCATCATCATCTGATTCATCATCATCATCATCATCATCATCATCATCATCTGATTCCTCTTGTGTTTCTAGTGCATCCACATCAATAGGCTTTCCATGATCACCATTCAAACCTTCACCTAGGAAACGGCGCTTCCAGAACTCTGTGTTTCCTTCTTGCAGATCAACCCGTGAAATAAGTTCATCAATCTCTTCATCAACCTGCCAGCAGATTCACTTATATTTAAATATTAATCATGATAAATCCTCCAGTTGCCAGATCACAGAGCATTACTAACAAAAGAAATATCCACTATAGCATAAAGGATTGAAGTTCACATATCAGAAAAAATATAAATACAAGTGAGAATGTAATTGACCTCTTCCTCTTCTTCTTCCACAGGAGGTATCCAAAGGGGCCTACCACGAGAGAGGTTTATTCTCCTAGCCTTTTGCACACGCTGGTAAAGAACATTTCTGGTTCCATCTGTAGGCAGATCTTGTGCTTCTAGTTCTTCCTTCAGCTCAGCTACTAACATCTTGCTAGCAGCCTTAGGCTTTAAAACCCTCTTACTAGGACTCTTTAGGATTTTCTTCAACCTGTCCATAACTCTTTTATAATCTGACTCAGTCGCATCACCTAAAGCTGAACGTCCTTCATTCCGTAAAAATCTAAAAATCTTTGCATGGTGCGTCTTCCAATCTTCCATACATCTTTGTTTAAAAGAAGTCTCCATAGGGTTTGAATAAGCAAACCCTTCAGCATCAGGATCCACAAGAAAGTCTCCACTTCGAGGCACCCATCGTTTACGCTCACCTGTAAGACCACCTTCTGCAATGTACCTGATTAACATGCAAAAGTAGGTAACAACTCAATGTTGAAGTAAACATTTCTAATACAAACACAAAGAACCGTAAAAAGAACATAAAATGTTTAATGCAATAATACAGGTAGGTCGCTGACATTTAGATATTTCATGGATCGAATACAAAATTTTCACAACACAGAACATTGTTGAAGTGGGTAATAATATCTCACATCGGATAAATATGAGTTGAAGAGGCTACATATAAAGGTGCAACTGATACTAACAAGTTTCACATTTTAGTAGTGGAAGCCCAAACCATTATATTGTTTCCTAATTATTGAAATTTCACATGTTATCAGAGCTGGTTTTAATTCAGGCTTAAGCTCATTTATGTTGCCTCCCCTTGTGATCTCCCGCCCGCTTGCAGATGATCATGCCTGCAGCAGCCCACGTGTGGAAGAAAAATACCTACACGTGAGGGGGGTGCCGATTTAAAATGCTCTCGATTGTGCACGTGTAGATCCCACTAATAAAAGAAAAATGTGAGGCTCGCACGTGAGGGGGAGTGTTGAAGTGGTTGACAAATTGTCCCACATTGGATAATTATAAAGTAAAGTGGCTATATATAATGGTGCAAGTGAGAACCTACTAATAAGGTTGACCTTTTGATAGTGGAAGCCCAAGTCATTGTATGTAGCTCATTATTGAAATTTCACAAACATAATTGTTATCATTTTAAGTATCCCACATGGATTTAGTGTTGTGATGGAGACCTCTTTGTACAACAATTGGACACCTCGACCTAGTAACTTGGAGCTTTTGGGTTGATAATATAATATGGTATCAGAACATGTTTAATTTTGGGCTTTGAACATTTTGTTGCTCACCTTACACAATGGGAATTGTCAAAGTGCCAAATGCACAAAGCCCATTGTACATTCTCGTCTCCATGATAGATGAAGTGTTTAAATGTCTTGCACATGTTATGTGGAGATTGTTCCCCCTTCATGTATCAATTAGTCTTTATTGTGTGATATTTTATGGCAATTCATTGACCTGAAGTTATATATCATTTACAAAACTTATCGCACTTGCAATCAAGTGTGGGCAAAGGCTCAAGCCCTTTATACTAATGATATTCAACGCTCTTATATTGTGGTATTTAACATGGTTAGCCTCAAGCAAATTAGTATGGAGATGTCTAAGTTTATTGGTAAGTTAGAATCGTTAAAGGAAATATTTAATGCTCTAATGTTTGTTGCCAAGACTACTGAAGAACAACTAGATCAACGAGACATTTTTATGGTTTTAGGCTTAACCACTATTAGGCATGAGCTATCCTCGATCGGTGATCTGATCTTGGCTAGTGCTTTTGTTCCCAATTTAGAAGGCGTTCCAACTCGTTTCTTCAGGTCTCTTATGCTATGGGCTTCTTGTCTCCTTTCTTTGGGCTTTCTTCACGCCTCTTCTGCCAAAATGGGCTCTCTATTATCTCTTTTGGGCTTATCCGTAAAATTGTAACGGGGATGGGCTTCTCTATCTTATCCTATCGACCCACTTGGGGAATGAGCTCTTCTATCTTCTACTATCGGTCTGCCCACAAAGTTAAAACAGGAATGACATCTCGCAACAGTTCACATGCAAAGCCATAATGAGCGTGCATGTGAGAGGAGTGTGTTGGAATATAATATCAAACGTATAAATGAGGACAACAACTATAACCTTTAGCTTTTAGTTGAGTTAGTCTTCAAACATGAGACTTGTTACAATGTTCGGAAAGAAGCATTCGAATGTAACACAAATGACATCCAACGCTTGTACATTGTTGTGCAAGTATCAAGAATATGCAACAAGGAAAAATGAAACAAGTAGGTGCCCTTGTGCAGGAATTTGAAGCCCTTATGCCATTTGCTTCAATTGTTGAGGATCACACTGCTTAACGAGAGAAGTTCTTAATAGTTATTGCACTCTCAGGGATTAACTCAGAATATGAACCTGTTCGGCGTCAGATAATGACCAGTTCTACAAATTCTACCATGAACGACACATTCAAAAGACGGCTCAATATGAATAAAACTCAAGGAACTCTAACATCGACTCATCCTGCTCCATTACCAACCACTTCTGCAACTTTAGGGGTCTAGTAATAACCGTCCATGATGCACCTATTGCAAACGAACAAGACATATTGAGGACAAATGTTGGAAGAAACATTAGCTCCCTGTAGCTTTGCCCTCTCCTCGCGCGATTAATGTTTTCCATAATAATCCCAACACCATTGAACCATCACCGTCATCTTAACTAGTGTCTATGACATCAGCCGATTATGATGCATTCCTAAAACTTCAATATTCTCAGCAACATGCTCCCTCCGGCCATCCTTTAGTTTGTGTTATAAGAGGTCCCTCTTCTTAACCTTGAATAGTAGATTTCGGTGCTATTGATCATCTGTGCGGAAGTAAAGAACACTTCTCCTCGCTAGAATTTTCTAATGTTTAGGCAAATATTATTGTTGCATGTAAAATTTATTTTATTGATGTGGATAACTTGTGATAACTAGTACAAGAGAGACTCCTTTATATAGGAGATAAAGACTAGAAATAGGAATAAGCTAGACTAGAAAATTAAACTAAACTTTCCTAAATACAGTATATTTTCTAATTTCATTAACACTTTTTCTAATTCTACTAAACTTAAAATTGAATCTTCACACTTCCTCTCAAACTGGAGTATGTAAACCAAAACAATTCGAGAGCTTGAATTTTCACTTCGTATCTCTCTTTAGAACTTCCGGCATCATCATATGGTTGTTGAAGTTGGTTTTAGTGATAAATGGTTACAAAACTTGGTTATTGGTGGAGAGCACATTCGGTTAGGGCCAAGAAGAAGAAGACGACAATGTTGATGTTTCTATAATGACAATTAACACCAAGAAATAGTCGTTGAAGGTTAGCCGAAAAGATACCGAGATGCTCTAAAAGTCAAAAAATAAAACCAAAAATTTGCCCAACGCAATCAACCATTCATTCTACTCTCTACAAAAATCCAAACTTAAGAGATTAGATTTGTTGATAGCATGAAAGCTAACAAGATAAATAGAGAGAAGCTAAGGTGATGCTAGCACAAAAGTTGCTCAAGAAAAAGAAAGAGATGACGCTCGAATTTATATATGAGATACTACTCCCCTCACATGCAAGCATACCATGTATAGGGAGGATGAAAAGAAAAACAACAAATGATTATGAAAAGAAATAAGTTCAAGAATTTTAACGAAATCTTGAAGAAAGAATTATTGGCCAAGCAAGCAACCTAAGGTTGCCACCAGATTGGCGGAAGCTTCAAGAGACTCTAAAAACAATTAATCGAGAGGCATTAATAACATGTTAAATTCATTTTATTAATGTGAATAACTAGTGATAACTAGTACAAGAGAGACTCCTTTATATAGGAGATTAAGATTAGAAATAGAAAATAAGCTAGACTATGAAATTAAACTAAACTTTTCTAAATACAATATTTTTCTAATTTAACTAACACATTTCCTAATTCTACTAAACTTAGAATTGAATCTTTAAAATGGGACTAAAACTACAGTTAAAGGAATAGGAAAACCCAAACATCTTCTTTCTTTGACCTTAGATTCATATATGTGCCTCAAAATCCTTTTAACGAGTTATCTATTAGTCAAATCAGCAAATCCCTTTCTTGTTCAGACACATTTACACCCAAAAATGTGCTTATGCAAAAGTTAGGTTTAGACTGATGATTGGCGAAGGACATGAATCGCAATGATCATATTCGATGTCTGATTGTTGCTAGTATCATTTCTCCAAACTACTTGCATCATCTCCATGTACATTCGTCACTCTCCAAATTACATAAGAAATTCCTGGTTTGTCGTCTCCTCTTTCTTTGATTGTGAGTCGTGTCAACGTGGTAAACACACCCGTAGTTCTTTTTCCCAAAGTGTTGATCATAGAGTTGAGTCCCCATTATCACTTGTTCACATTGATGTTTGGGGACTAAGTCGGGTTAATTCTACTTATAGAGTTCCATTGTTTTTAACTTTCACTAATAACTATTCTCGATGTGCTTGGATTTTTCTTAATAAAACATCGTTCTAAATTTTTTACAATGTTTAAAAAAAAATTGAGCTGAAATTAAAACTTAATTTGGTATACCTATTCTTACTCTAAGTAGTGATAATGCTCTTGAATATTTCTCTAGTCCATTGACATAATTTATGACTAGCAATTGCATGTTACAACATTCTTGGCAAATCGGAAAACCGTCACTTAATTGAGACGAACTCCAATGATACACGCCAATCTTCCCTTAACATTTTGGCATGATTGTTCTCATTGCATGTTATCTCAATAACTGCCTACCATTATCTGTTTTACATAATCAAATTCCCCGATCTATATTGTTTCTCGATCAACTACTTCATCCTCTTCCTCTACGCCCTTTTGGTTGTATATGTTTTGTACATTGTTCTCGATCTATTTTGTTTTCACGGCCACCAGTAGGGCTTGTTTGGATATCATTTTTTATAATTTAATTCAACTTAAGGGCTTGTTTGGCTATAGAAAAAAATTATCACTTAGGAGTATAATTGTCTTTTTGTGTAATAAACTTATGGTGTTATAACATAAATGACTTTTGCCAAGTTCATATGGGTTATATGCAAAAACATGAAGTTCAAGGGGGTGAAATGCTTTAAGTGACAACCCCTTAGGGGTTATGTGCAAGTACCCTCTCCTTAAATGTAGAATGCAACACTTGTAAAACCAAGGAGATACGATACCTTTTTTTTCTTCATATTAGCTTAAAGATGCCAAACATGTTAACACTCTCATGGACCCAAATGTAAAACTTCTTCCAGAAAAGGAGGAGCCTCTAGCATATCAAGGCAAGTACCAAATACTAGTAGGCAGACTCAACTATCTGACAGTAACTCAACCAAATATCTCGTTTGTTGTAAGCGTAGTGAGGCAGACTTTAAACTCCTCATGTGATACTCATGGGGAAGTTGCGCTCTATATTTTGAAGTACATCAATGAGTTCCAGGAAAAGGTTTACTTTATGAGAATAACAACATACAAAGATGAGTTGTTATTCAGATGCAGATTGGTCAAGAAGTCAATCTGACCAAAGATCAACTTCATGATATTTTGTCTTATTTGGAGGTAACTTAGTCTATTGGAATGCAAGAAACAAAACGTTGCGGCAAGATCAAGCACAAAAGCAGAATATCGAGGCATGACCAACACAACATGTGAGCTCATATGGTTCAAACAACTTCTAGAAGAACTAAAACGTAGTATAATGTCTCTAATGAAGCTCATATGTGACAATCAAGTTGCCCAACACATTGCCTCTAATACAGTCTTCCATGAGAGGACCAAACATATTGAAATAGATTGTTACTTTGTAAGAGAAAAATTGGTTGAACGAGTCAATATTACTGAGTTTGTTAATTCCAACAATCAATTGGCGGATGTCTTTACAAAGTCACTCAAGGGTCCTCAAATTGAGAACACATGTAACAAGTTAGGTGTATATGATATGTATGCACAAACTTAAGGGGGTGTTAGAATGATGATATCAATCCCTGTAAATTAGGGATTAGGACTAATATTTCGGATCTCTAGTTTATCATAAATCTCTCACTATTGTATATATTGGGTTAACCAATACATACAAAATGGACCAATAGAGCCTACTAACTTCTTGTTGTGGGTTGCAGTGCGTAGTTTTTCTATTTATGGTGATGTGGTAAAATAAGAGCAAGTATTAAAATGAAAGTGTCCCTAGCATCGCTCTATGAGTTTTCCCAGTCCCACTTAAAGAGTAGGTATCACGTAAAATGTCATTTCGTAGGAGACATGAAAATGGAACACATAATATATACCCAGCAAACTGAGAAGCCTGAAACTTCCCCGTGAATATAAACTTGTAGATCCCGGAGAGAGCAAACGGCTTTCTCCAAATATAATGATAGATCAACAATAAAGCATATAGAAAGTATGTTAAGAAGATGAACCAGTTGCTTTTACCTGACCACTTGGCGTACTTGAAACTCTCCAAGCAATATAAGCATGCAGCTACTAAACTTCCATAACTCACTTAAATTTGTTCAATTGGTACATCCTATACTTAGATGTGAAATATCATTCACAAGTTAATTCCTAATGTAGCTTATATCTTAAATAGCAGCTTATACTAAAGGATAACTTAGTTTGGCACGTTTCTAGCAATGAATTCGATATTATTTTCTAATTAACTTAAGTAAAACATATGGAGAAAGGAGATAAGTACCTCGTAGATGCAACAAATGATTACCAGTTGATAGAAACAAACAAAATAAGTGAGTGTAACCATGACAGCCAAAGTATACCAACTATAAGTAATAAAACAGATAAAAGGATAAGAACAATCTTAGTGAGCAAATTAATAAGCATACCTAGAGATGTAATCAATTTCAAATCCATGATCAGCTTCTTCTAACAAAGGCTCAATCCATGAGCTAACTAATGTACGGTACTTTCTGCTCACAATCATGGCTCTTGGTGGAATCGGCTGGTTATCTTTGGCCATAGCATCTAAAGCTTCTAGCAACTCAACAATCCTTCCTGGATCAAGAAACATTACAGCTTATTGCTTATAATTGTACAAGTCCCTGGTCTGCATTTCTCAATGCTACAAATAATATTTGTAGCATTGATCAAAACCTCTAAACATTAATATAGAAATGTGAGGGAGAAATCCAATGCTTAGAGTGAAGTATCAAACTCAAGAGAAGATATGATATGAGTGCATTAGAGAAGTATACTATATATACCTTCTCGACATAAAGCTCGAAGATACAAAGATAATGGATCCCCAAACTTTCCTTCATTGTGTAGAAGTTTAGTTCCACCTTCAAAATTTGCAAGAGCCCGATAATGTCGAATGGCTTCCCGTACTATGCAATACTTAGTAAAGCACTCCACTAACAGCCTGGAAATAGAGATACGATGTTGTTATAGGTCAAAAATTAAAGCATTCAAGCACAATGTTAAGAAAAAGTCATGCTAGAGATCTAGGGAAAACAGATATTCATGAAATACAGTTAAGTGGATGAGTCATTATTTTAAACAAAATGTTTGGCTAGTTGAGATAATTAGGGACTAAAGGAAACACGTAAAATTCATGCCACTCTGCAAGCATCACATCAGGAATAGATAATATGCAATAAAAAATATTCCTCGTAAGGATACATAGTATAAGTCACCTTAAACTAATATAGATACATATATAGTACAAAAATTTGTCAACTAAATAGTAGAGACTGAGACCACATATCTAATAAAGCCCTAAGATGCTGCCCATCATGTCATATATTTAGAACCTAAAATACCTAAAGAGAGAACAGATACTTGTCTCATGACACTTCACATTTGATTGATGTCATTCACCATCTAAAAACCTTGAGACAGTATTGTCAACAACAAATATCTTTTAACCAGTTCCATCAAATTATACATTGGCATGATCTATGAAATTAGAGATTCCAAACCTTACATCTCAAGAATATGCATTAAAAAATGTGTTTTAACTAATAGTTATTCACGAATGATAGGAGGGAAGCAAATTTGGTTTACGCATGTGTTCTTGCATTAGGTTGCAAACGTTTGTGGTCTTCTAGCATCATCCCAAGAACCTCAGAAACATCTTGCACCCTGCATATCACATCAAAACCACAAGACAAAAGAAGTAAAATGTATGAATGTCTTCTGTAATTAAAAGACAAATCAAGAAACTTAGTGGCAATCTACAAAATTGATGGCGGCTAGATTGTCTAATTAATATCTTGAAAATTTGTCAAAGGCTAAATACATATGTAACACTTCATTAAGTAAGAACCACAATGGAGAACCATCTTGACACAGTTAACAATCGTGAGAATTCATGTCAAAGTTGCAATTGTGCAATAACAAGCTGTGTCACTTGTATGATCTTTCTATGGGATATGTCAAGAACAGAGAAGGATTCAGAGCATTTTGCTGATTTTAAGGAAGTGTACAAGAGTGAGATACATCCCTTGCAGTAGAAAAAAGACATGAGAATAGTGATAGAGTTTGAGTAATGAGAAGAGGTCCAGACACTGTCAACCAACTTTACAGAATTACTGGTAATTATCATGCCCCTACATTTGTGGAGTCCAAGGGGTACCAAGACAATGATCCATACTGGTCACTCAATTAATCAGAGAACGAGTATTGGAATCCGTCAATCCGAGTCTAAGCCTTGGAAATCTTAATGCCTTTTAAATCATCTTAACCCTTATCGTATACTAATAATTCTTGTAAAGAAAAGCATCTGTGTTTTGGCAGTTCTATCCAGAATGTAATTCCATTCATCATAAATTAGTCAGACTCACCACCTAGTAGGTGTTCTGGTGGTATTGGATATTCAATGGCCATTTTAATGGTTGATTAAAAGTTGGGTTATCTGTTTATAATGTAATGAACCAGGACACTACAACTGAAACAAATTGGTTAAACTGTTGGAAACAAATTTTTATCAGGAACTGTGGTTGGTTTGTATACTATGCAACACCTTATCATCATTATTCATGGTTCCATTAGATTGGTTATGATCAATTTGGGTTATAATGTGTTTCATATGTAAATTTAATCTGTTCAATTCAGACAATACTTGTTTCCTTTTAAGATCCATGAGAAAATCTGAATGTGAATCATGTTTATTTCATCATACAAAACCTACAAAACCCAACTTAGTAAGGGTTCCATATTTGCATGAAGGCCTTTATGTGATGGCATCTGCCTCTCTTGGTGTCCTCATGGTCATGGCCTCATGGGCCATGGCAGGGGTTAAACGCAGCATTTATCAGTCAACATAAAATTATAAAACAGGATATAAACTACAAACGAATATGGAGTTTGATGATGATCTCCAGATGTTCAAAACTTAAACTGTCATTTAAAGGCTTAACTAACCACGAGTACAATCAGCCACATACCAAAAGACCTATCTTTCTACAAGTACCGGCAGTTTTACAGATAAACTTAAATGGCATCATATATGTGCTACATTATATACCTGTCATAAGATTCAGCTCTTGTATATGCTTGAATCACCCAATTATATGTCTCTGTATCTGGTTTCATAAATTCTGTTTTTAAAAGAAAACATAAATGTAAATGTTACAGAAACTCAAACCTTCAAAATCACAAGCTTTAGTAATGTTAAATCCATTGAATACAAGTTTCAATTTGATTCCATATATCAATGCCTGGTACAAAATTCTCGTAAACATAATAAAAAATTTCGTTGGGTACATGCTTATTTCAATATGTAGATGCACTTTCTAAACAAATTCCAGTATTACAGTGAACGATTCTAATTTCCAAGATGGTAAGTTCAAGTAAAAATTAAAAATATTAAATAACTAAGATGAAATCACCAGAAACTTCAGAAATGTGACAAAAGAGGTACCTATCCATGACAAAATTACATTACTCACATGGAAAGAGGACAATAAGTAAGTTATTAGGAATGACTATACTAGCATAACAAAAAAGGAGTTGAGATGCTAAACCTTCTCCTGCGTATGCCATGTTCTCGAATGTCGTATACGCCATTTCAGGTATTCCACAGGTAGCCTACACCAAAAAGAACATAATAATAATCTGATGCAGATGTTCCAAGACGCATACATGACAAAATATATAGATTTAAATATAAATAATTAAAAAAAAACAGACAGTCTCACAAAAACTCGTGAGAAACATATTATGAAAGGAATTTTTTTATGATTATCAGGTATTAACAACCAAAGTGTAAGAAAATACCATCACAAAAGGAAAGAAAAAAAAATAGTGTGGTCTGGACAATACCTTTCCATGACACAGAGCTCGAATGGGTGATTTTTGATGAATTTTTATGAATAACAATAAAGAGCCCATACTCATGTGATATTGAAAGGTCAAACATACAAGTACTAATAATCAACAAAGAATATATAGAAGCCAACCTAGGAATTAACTTTAAGTCTTCAGAAATAAACAGTGGAACTTTTATCTAATAGACCAAGTCAACTGCTGCTTAGTGTGGATACCATGAGCCATAATGGCCCATAGCTGACATGAATGAAAATGTTTAGCACAAATTATACTTCCATAAAACCATAACAATGTTACGTGCTTACGTGTATTACTTCTGAGAGCCTGGTTGTGTATTTTAATTGCTTTGTGTCAACATAAAATTACTTCTCTATTGCTACATAAGGCAAATTTTATAGAGTTCTAAAATTTTCAAATCCACAACTGTAATCATTTTCAAAAGCATTACTGCACTTAGTATATAATTTGTTATTTTATTTTAATCAGTAGACTGAAATCCAAAACTTGATTGTCATAGTAGTTTTGAGGTAAACCTTGTAATTATGGATAAAACCCAACTTGTTGGTTACAAAGGTTTGTCGTCAAGTTGAAGGATTTACGCCATTGTGGTCACAAATATATGTTAATGAGATACACAGACCAAACTATGTCTGCTTAACATGAATAATGTCAAAATGAGTTCCGTAAGGCTTACTTGCACACTAAGAAGACAATTGAAATGAAAGGTCGTAGCCATTCGGCCGTACGCCTCCATTTCGTAGGCAACATCCAATGCATTGGAGTGATCCCCTGCTTTACAGTCTTCCACAATTAGAAGATCATACAGTTCGTCGGTAGCTCTCAACCCACCTTTTGAGCCTTTTAGGAACACTTGGTTGGCCTTCTCCAAATGGTTGTTCCTGACGAGCTCCTCTAACAACAAAATTCCAACAAATTCAATTGAAGAGACACATATCGAACCAGTTGTGCGCAACTTCAATAAAGCAAATAGTTACTGAAAATCACTATTCCATTAGAAATTCTTGATCTGGAAAGGGCATTCCAAAACGTAGCACACTAGCAAAAGCTAATACTAACAAGTAATAATGGTCCAGTGTGTACTCCTAATCCTAAACCTAAACCTAGGGTATGTATAAACCTTGAAACAATTGAATATGATTTATGTTAAGCTATGTAGGTAACTAGGAGCAAGGTTTTAGAGAATTTACCAACAAGAAACAACCAAGCTGGTCGAATGTCGTAATCGAACCTATCCATTGCAGAAAGAATTTCGAATCCGCCAGTAGCTTCACCTCTAGACGCGTACAAACGGAGCAAAGCAACGAAGGTTTCGTGGAGCGGCCGGAGCCCGGTGCTCAATTCTCGTTTAAGAGAATGCATCTGCAAGCACAAAACAGTTGATCAGTAGCAGAAATGGATGGGGAAGGAAGAGAGAGAAATTTGAGGAATTACGTACGGCGCCTTGGAGGTCGTGGTTGAGGGCGTGAGAGACGACGAGTCCGTGGAAGGAGCGAGGGCCGGGCTTGAGGCCGGCGGCGATCATGTCGGCGAGGACGTCGGAGACGCCGGCGGTGTCTTGGTTGCGAGCGCGGAGCATGAGCTCCTCCATGAAGGCGTAGCGGAGGGACTTCTCGGCGGCGGAGAGGGGGGCGGCATCTTTGTCCTTGGGCTGCTTCTTCTTGCGCTTGACGCGCGTGGAGACGGCGGAGAGAGCGACGACGGTGCGGGGGACGGAGAAGGAGAGGAATTGGGGAGCTTTCAAAATGAGAGGGAGAGGAGTGTAACTGTAGATGTTGGAGCTGAAGAGAGTAGAAGACATTCTCTTACTCTTACTCTTACTCCTCTTACAGTGTAGTGTGTGTGTTTGGATAAGGAAAGTGTTGGGTTAGAGAAGGAAGCCTATGTGGGATTGGGAGGGAAGGAGGGGTTTTAGCTTTCAACTTCAAGGGGAAAGAGAGGGGTTTTAGATAAAAAGGAAAAAAAGGTCTAAAATGGTAATTGAACTATCCGATTCGTGCCATTTTGGTCTGTCAACTATCAAACTTGACATTTCAGTCTAAAAGATAAGCAAAAGAGCCGTTATAGTCCAAACGTTTCTAAAAACTGAGCTCGTCAGGACATTCCGTCAAAATACTGACGGAATCCGTTAAGTCTTGAAGATGTGGAATTTTTTTAAAATATGTTTTTAATGAAAATTTAACGGTTCCATCAGTGATTTTGACGGAATGTCCTGACGGGGCTCGGTTTTTGGAAACCTTTGGGTTATAACGACTCTTTCACCTATCTTTTGGACTGAAATTACACGTTTGATATTTCAGGGCCCAAAATTGCACGACTGGATAGTTCAGGGACCATTTTGGACCTTTTTCCTAAATAAAATAATTTAAATATTTTTTTTTTCAATTTATATGACCATGAAATATAATCTAAATATACATGTACAATTAATTCTTGTTCGAGTCGGGTAGAATCACGAGAGTTATAACCACAATCGCAACTTTACATATAAAACGACACAGTTTCAGACTTGAAGCAGAGTCACAACTGTGGCCACAAAATGGCACAGTCGCGACTGTGGTGTGCAGATGCTCCTTAAGTGTGTCTTGCAGCTCCTCTTCTCGCTTTCTTGCTTCCCGTTTCACTCCCGAGCTTGGATTCATCGCACAAAACCTGAAGATCACAACTACAAATAAGTGCAAACCATCCAAACTTATAAAATTGGCTCTTTAAGCCGTAAAACCAAGAGTAAAAGCGAGATTTAATCATAATAAAGTTCAAAGCGAGAATTGAGTAAATGGTACATTTGTATATGCCAAAGTGTGATAATGCAAGCAAATGATGATGAAATCATGAAATGTTGATAAATGAGGCATGATTAGTGTGATATGAAATCACACTATCAAACATCTAGCGTGTTCTTTTTTACCCGAGTCAAACATGCGCCTCTGATCCGAATACCTTGTTATGACTACGTTAAAAGGAATTCAGTCCATCTCAAAATAATATATTTTCTTCACATTTCGCACGTATATAGATGCAAGTGCCACTATTTTTCTTATACTACTCAAGTGATATGTTTTTTTATCAGTCTTAAGTGATATGTTTTTTTATCAGTTCAAAGACGTAAAACCTAAGCCAATTAAATCAACAAAACAAGAAGGTGACACAAAATATATACATCCCTCCTCTCAAAATGTACATCTTATTTTTCTTGCATTTTTTTCATAAAAGGAGTGTATTTATTTAAAAAAATTAAATGTGTGTAAATTAATAAAATTATTCTTTACTAAATTAGTTAGTATCATTTGTTGTAATACATGTCCATATAAATTCGGATTTTTTTTTTCATTTTTCTCAATTAAAAATTGAAACACGGAAAGAGAATGTATAAAGAAAAAATAAAAGGAAAAAAGAGTAATGGGCCACATGGTATAGGCTTCAAAAGTGTGGATTCATAAATTGGGTTTGGAAAAGATAATTTGCTAAAATGGCCCAAGTGATGAGTTGAAACATGGAAAGGGCTGAACAAAAGTTATGGACTCTTGACTTGGGCCAAGAATTAAAACAATAAAGAATTTGCATAAATTCTAAGGATCCGAAACCGTTTTCATTTTCTATTTTCTGTTTTCATTTTTAATTTTTTGTTTTAGAAAACTTGTTTAGTTGTAACATTTTTTATTGTTATTTATTTTTATTCTAAATTGGAATGATGTAAAGTAAAATTAATTTTAAATAGGTAAATAACAACATCACGCATAATAGATATTCCGCGAGACAAAAAAAAAGAAGTAAAAATGAGTAGTGGAAAAATGAGAAAACTACTTTTCATTTTCAAGCTATTTTGAAAAACTCTTTTCCAGTTTTTCATTTTCCATTTTCCAGTTTTTCAAATGGAAAATTGTACAACTAAACAAGTTTTTCAGTTTTCTAGAAAATTTGAGGAAATACTTCATAACTAAACATGTTTTTTTTAATAACTAAACATGTTCCATGTGGTAGAGGCTTCTAGGGGCTTCACCACTTGGCACAAAGAGCAAAGATCGTATGGAAGTGCCTCAGCTCACCTGGAGCCCGTGTCTGGCGTGCCCAAAAATTGAAGGCCCGATTCATAATATTAGAAACCCTAAGACGAAACTCTGTGTGGTAGAGGCTTCTAGGGGCTTTGATGTCCGTCCCAGAGCATAAGGGGCATACGAGAACTGCCGACCTCGCCTAATGCCGCACGCGGCGCAACCAAAGGAGCTAGAACTCCAAGCCCCAAGTGAACCCCACATAGCTATCGTTGAATCACACGTCGACATGTGACGAAGATGGTAACAACTATATACTCCTCTCTTGGTAAGAGAGAAGGAGATTTATTATTGCATATTTTACTTATCTCTTTTGCTTTCTATCTCTATAAAAAAGCTCTCATTATCACGCCTGAGACGGCGTTCTGGGAATACCTCGGGTACTCTGTTCTTTGGTGTGTTGTTTTCGCGCAGGTCACAGATTCGAAGCCAGACGCCACCCGGCCCCATGACACTAGCTAGACCTTAACTTGGATTGAAAACACTTAGAATTTTCCTTAACACGTGGAGAAGAAGATGAAGCGAAATCTAGTGTGTCTGCGTTGACCATTTCAGACAAACACGTCAATCATATTAATGAGATCAACCACAATAAAATCATCCAAATAATTCACCATTCTAGGTGACTTTCAACTATGTATTTCCATCTTAATTAAATGTATTAATCACATAAGTTAATTAGTTCAAGACTTCTAATTTACAACGAGTCCGTTAGTTTGTAGGACAATTACCTAGGATAAGAGATATTACCTTACAAAGTGTCCTAAAAAACCAACATATTTAATTAATCTATAACATGCATTAACAAAAAACTTGAAAGACCATATTCAAATATGTTATTCATTAGAAAAATACATTATATGATTGAGGCCTTCACTACTCACTAACCAAATGCACTTAAATTTGAATCAAACCAACAACTTCATCATGAAATGTTCAATATCCTAACACAAAATCCACATCCAGTTATACAACAGAAATTAAACAATCTAATTAATTAAGAAAATTCAACAATTGAAGATCAAACGTTGAGCTTAGCATCCAAAGCCATGATGGTGCTAATATTCATACTCATATACTTGCTGGTTCCAATCATCATTTGTTGCACAATCAGTCTGTTTGCCCTCTCTGACGGATGGAATGGATCCCAAAACGCGTAGAGGTCCCTGTTAGGGCACAAATTAGACGCCGGAGTACACAGTCCGATTCCATTGTAGGGTCCTTGTCCACAACACGCTATCTTTGATGTTACAAATCCTAAAATTCATTCAAACATAAAAAGTTAGACCCACAAAAAAGAGTGTAAGTTGACTATAAAAATGTACCGAAAAAAATATTGTTAAGAATGTCTGTATTGAAAATAAATTTAGACCAACATTTCTATATTATGTTCAACTTGTTACATTGGGATGCTCTTATTAGTATCCTTTTGATGAGAGTTTGAATTTTAGTTGATCAATGTCAATGTTGACATCACCTTTTATCGAAAAGTTGATCTTATTTCTATATATTATGAATGAAATATTAGACTCAAACTTAACTTTCCGACATTTTTTTAACATAAAAACTAATAATTTATTACTTCAAATTGGACGATGATAAAGTTGATATATAACTAAAGGCTAGAAAATCAAACCGTCTAGACAAGACCGAGGAAGAGATTAAACATCTAAAAGTTTTCAGACACATTTAATTGCATACGTCAAAATATATATTCGTGTGATATTGATAATAATTTCAATAATGTGTAATTTACTTATGAGTAAAAAATATAAAAAGAACATTGAAACAAACAATTGTGGGGCTGAGCTAATAAATTTGGTTTATTACATGTCTATGTGACCACTGACCAGACAGTCCATTCAATATAGACCAACCAGTGGTTCACTTTGCAGCCTTTTTCTTAAGTCTTCTATCAAGATTTATAAAATAAAAATTAATTACTCAGTCGAGATTTCTTATTAAAATAATAATTTTTTTTTTGCGACTAATAGTTTTTTCTTCAAGAAAAAATAAGAATTCAATGCGAGATGAGACTACCTATTTTTGAGTCATGACATGTTGTTGGTCTAAGCAAAGACTCACAAGTTACAACAAGAAACATAATACTAGTATAAACTCCATGCATATTTATAAGAATTTTTTTCGATAGAATTTATAAGAAAATTTAAGTGTACATATTTTACTATAAAATAAGTCCACAATGATAAATAAACAATGAAAAAAACAGAATTGTTTGTAAAAATGTTTGGACAAAATAAATGAAGATGATAAGAACACAAAAACTTATATGTTGATTTATCTTTATAGTTAATTTGCACTTTTCTATTTATTTATGTGGTAAAATTTGTTCACCCCAGTGTGTTTGTGACTCAAGTTAACATTACCATAATGAATCCAATAACATACATTGTTGAATTCTTCTTTAAGAAAAATATGAGCTTATCTAATGTGAGACTATGTGTCGTCGAGTTATGACATGTTGGCGGTCTTAGTATAGACTAGTAGGGAGAAACAAACTTTAAATTTACAAATAAATTTATGAGAAGAACACAAAGATAACGAAAAAGGAAATGCATATTAATGATAACAGTATCTTTTCAAAATAAATTTAAGATAAAAAGAT
Source organism: Pelargonium nanum (assembly GCA_036897485.1). Classification (NCBI taxonomy): domain Eukaryota; kingdom Viridiplantae; phylum Streptophyta; class Magnoliopsida; order Geraniales; family Geraniaceae; genus Pelargonium; species Pelargonium nanum. The sequence continues at coordinate 1,132 of JAYMTF010001661.1, read as the reverse complement.
AATGAAAGGTCGAATGTGGAAACATTATTTTCTATATTGAGTATGTACTTTTATTTTTATTTTTCATATATTTATAAGCACTAATTTGCGTTTTCCAAACGAACTTGATATATTAAAAGAACGACCCGACTTCGAACATAGTACTGACATTGACTTATCATAAAACGACATTAATTGGTGAAGAAAATAAATGCGATTAGTAAAAGTAGTTGACGTACCATATGCTTGTGGATTAGAGATAAAATCCATGTTCATATCAAGTGCATTTGCAGCAATAAAGACTTGAGATCCAATTTCTGTGTTTAGATTATTTATGAGCTCAACAAGTTGGGGATTAAACAACGCTGCTGCTCTTTGCAGCTCCACCGCACATTCTCCGTTTCTGCTGTGCTGTGCCAGTTCCGCCGGGACACAACCTATCGGTCCCGTGCCCGTCACCACGATCCGTCGTGCTCCCATTTCATATAGTCTCTACATATACATATTCGTGAACACGAAAATTGTTAACAAGTCGAAATACATAAATAAGTGTCTAAAAATGTGAGAGACAATACAAAAAGTTGATTAAATATGTAAATGTAAATACAAAATAAAATGTTTAGGCATTCTCACGACCTTTATAGTCTCAAACTTAAGATAGAATAAATTTTCGTAATAACATAGAATATATATAGTTAATTATTTGCCAAGTTCAATTTATAAAATAACTATATTTTTTTTATCTATATCATGAGGTATATATTTGTAATTTTATCTACGAGCAATTAAATAAGGTACAAAATGTAAATTTGTGTAAATAAATAGCTATAGTTATAAGTGCAATAAATGTGTTAGTAAATGAGGAATTAAATAAGAAACAAAATGGTCGCTCATCTCACCAACCAGACACACCAAATTAAGTACAATAATTCACTCCTCGTCTCACCCATCTATATGGACTCATCCACAATAAATATGCCTCCTCATTATATACTACGTCTTATTAATTACTTTATATATAATTATTACATAAATCATATTATATATTTGAAAATAGATATCAACACTACCATTCATCACATTAAATTTAGGAATATTCAACCTATACTAGTGAGAACCCCGTGCGTTGCACGGATTAGTAAAAACGTGAAAT
>JAYMTF010001660.1:0-21982 GCA_036897485.1 Pelargonium nanum | reverse complement strand
GTAACTCGAGAATTGATTGATTAATGAAAGTAGAATCTTTTCACTCAAAAAAAAATATATTATGCAAACTGCTTTTTAGTTTATTTATTTTTCAAAATATAGACAAGTACACGTCAACATTGACTTTATGATAATAAGTTCTTTTGCAGTCAGGGTTAAATGGTTTGAGATGAGTACTTGTTTCAATTTTAGAGTTGACCCTTATTTAAAGTTTTTGCTTGTTTTAAACCTTGGACTGACAATTTTTTTAATATTCAAGTCCACGTAACTGGTTATAATAGGTAGAAGACCTACATGTCATCACGAAGTGCCATGTCATTCATCCACATAAGTTTGTATTCCACGTCAGCAAGTCATCTCTTCACCAAAATTTAGATTTACAGGGTGTGGTAGCCACTGATTCCATGGCAATAGCCACTGTATGAGAAACTACCTTGTTGGATGTGGAAAAATCGTAAAACCGAAGTATGGAATTCGATCTGTTCTTTCTCAAATAATAATAATATTATTTTTGCATTTTATACTTGCTGACGTGGAAACCAAACTTATGTGGATGGATGACGTGGCGCTTTGTGACGACATAGAGGTCCTCTACTACCTAATATAACAAATTTGTCGGTCCAGAGTTTAAAACAAATAAAAGTTTTAAATAAGAGTCAACTCTAAAAATGTAACAAGTACATGGAGTCTCAAACTATTTAATTCTAAAAAGAATAAAAAAAAAATTAGTTGGAGATCGTATTAGCATACAAATGGTTGAGAGAACAAATGTATAATGCATTTATCATTTTTGTAGGTTGTCCTTTATTTTAAATATCAAACAAGAAAGTCGCCTAAAGAATGACTCAATGGTAAAGACGCATTGAGTCATTGAATCGGGTGGGGTGGAGTTCTGGTTTAAAATGGGAAAACCAACTCCTGTTGTGTAGTTCAATGGATAAAATAAAATCCAAAATAATTAAAAACAAGTGAAACTCCAACCAAAGCACAACTCTAAGGCATCTAAGTTCCATAAACAAAGCACATATTGTAGAGAGCTGTCTTTCATCTTCTGCAAACATACTAGCCCAGAAGCTTGAAAACTCCCACAAATAACTTAATTCTGATAACATTACCATATTGCAACTTCAGAGATCCCATCTTCAGTGGCACAAGCTCGAAACATGCCGGTTGTATTAAAAGGCATCGCAACTTCTCCCGTGGCAGACACGGCAACTAAACCGACATTGCCTCTGGGAACACACTTCTCCACCACATAATCTGCAGCTTCCCGGAGGGAAATACCTTTGAATTCCATAAGAGCCGCTACGTCTCTTCCAACTGTGCCACGTATAATATGCTCGCCTTTGCCCGTGGCAGATACTGCACAGAGATTGTTGGCGTACGTCCCTGCTCCTATTATTGGCGTGTCCCCGATCCTACCCATCATTTTGTTCACTAATCCACCCGTAGAGGTTGCAGAAGCTAAATTGCCGAGATTATCAACAGCGACACATCCGACAGTCCCTTGTTGGGTACCGTCATTAGCAGTGTCATCTATGGTATTTTTTGGGATGGGTTGTGTATAATCAATCTGTAAAGTTAAGAGGCACTAATTAGCTTTCAGAATCAAAATTGCAAATTACATTATAGAGTAACAAGCAGGTTTCGGCCTGCAACGCATGCTTCATTTCACTCGGAGATCTGTTTATAAAAGACCTACAAATGACTATATGATAGGGGGTTCTAACTAGAGCAGGCAATTCGTGTGTGCGTGTCGTGTTCTTGTCATGTTGAAGGTTGTTTGTGTATTGCACAACCCAACACAAACACGACATGTTTAGTAATTGTGTTGCAGCTCAACACAAACACGACGTGATTATGAACACAAAACACGAACACGACACATTTAACACGATAACTAATTAATGGGTCGTGTTGACACGACACGATCCAACACATTCTACACGATAGACCCAGCACGTTTGGCACGACTCAACCCAACACGCTTGACACATTATTAGGACTAATATACAATTAGACCCTTAACTATGCGTGTTGGGCGGGTTGTATGTGTCACAACACGACTACTTAATCGTGTGTGCGTGTTTTGGAGGCCTAACACGAATACGACATGATTACTAAACGTGTTGGGTTCTCCAACACAAACAAAATGTGTGAGCCTAAATAAGCTAATTTCGTGTCGTGTGGTGTGTTAAAGAATTACAGGTAAGTTTTAAAAAAGCCATTCAAGTCATTCACAGCCGAAACTGAATATTGCTGTTAGAAAATTGAAAAACTTATGACACGAATAGCTAGTTCTAGTTCTAAGTTCTAACAAATGATACTACTACCTTTGTTCCAAAATGAGTGCTCTGTTTCCTTTTTAAGAAGTTAGTCACAAATAGATTATCAACAATAACCTTATAATTAGTTAGTATCGGTTGAGTTACATGTCTACAAGGAAAGAAGAAGAAATGTACAACACAAACTTCTCGTTAATCTTTCTCAAAAAGAAAACAAAGACACTCATTTTGGAACGGAGGGGGTATGTTGGAACAACTAACCCATTACGGACTACCAAATACAGTTATTGTAGCAAACAAGTCATAAGCAATGAAATTTTTAAATCATTGTCAGACAAACTGAGCAGTATTATTATCAAACTATACTGTTGATATAAGAAGCTAAAGATCTATTCAAAACTAATTAAGAACAGAACAGAGATATAACACAAATACCTGCACTCTATTGGCCTCTTTTGCCTGCTTTAGCCTTTCAATATTTTGCGGAGTAACAAAATGACTCGCTTCCACGGTCTCAACACCCTGAAAATTTATGATGATGAGAATTGGTTATGATGTAACTACTGCAATGAAAAACTTGCTATTAATGCTTTTGGTTTCCTAAATCTAATACTCCATATGAATAAACCAAATTGTTTTTCTACATCAGCCAAAGGCACAAACCTGACTAGTCAATTCACAAGGTAGAATAGGAATGATGACCAAGACTGTATGTATGTATGTAAAGCAGAACTAATGCTAGAATATCTAAATCAATATGTATACATTATCCAATACTCCACATTACACAAATTAACAAAAATCTTGCATAAAAACATGTCCAGATACAATATTACATTAGTGCCTGTTTGTCTGAGCAGTTGCTTGACTTTAGTGTTTACAAAATATATTTTTGAATAATCTTGAACAACCACAGTGGCATTTGCCTACTATCTTGAAAAAATAAGTCAGTAAACTAATATCGAAATTCAAGACTTGGCCATGTTGTTATGTATAACCTTTTTGAAATGCCAAAATAACTAAAAGGGCAACTGAAACAAATGTTGAAAACCTTCCGGAAGGTATCACTCTCACTAGGCTAGCAATTTGAGTCATGACCCGTGACACGACACGAACACGACACGAATTTTAGTGGGTATGGGTTCAGCATAATCAGGTTCGTGTCGTGTTCGTGTTGACTAACCCAACTCGTTTAATAATCGGTTCGTGTCCAGCCCGTTTAACCCATCTAACCCGTTTAACAGGTTCCATTTGGGAACTAAGCAAATAAGGAATTAAGGTCAACTGCAACTGTATATTTTCCTATAAGACAAGTAGGAAAGTTTTCACTTTTCACTTACTTGTTCCCTTGCAAATGCCTCTGCTCCATCAAAAGCGAGATATATATGAGGAGTCTTCTCCATTACAAGTCGTGCAAGAGATATTGGATTAACAACTGTGCTAAGCCCTGAAACAACTCCACAATTTTTATTTCCATCCATGATGGAAGCTTCCATTTCTACCGTGCCTTCAGTTGTTAACACGGATCCCCTGCCCGCATTGAAATGTGGGTTATTTTCTAGCTCACGCACCTGTATCGGGAAATGAACTACATGAGAAGCTAACGAAAAACTATATGGTAAAATCACAATCTTTAAATCCAAGGATATAAGTTGAAATGTCAGGTCCATTGCTGATTTATGAAAGTAAAAATTAAAAATAAATAAAAATGAAGCACATTCGTTTTTTAGGACAGTAAAAAAAAAAATCACCCTCCTACTCCTACTCTTTATTTCTGGTATGAAGAAGAATAAGAAGTTCACGTGCCTAATCCCCAAGCATGCTAGGCCGCCATTAGCCCATTCTAATAGACCTTGTTCTTTGCCACAGTGTATCAACATTTGGCGTGCCTAATCCCCAAGCATACTAGGCCATCATTAGCCCATCCTAATGGACCTTGTTATTTGCCATATCTAGAGCATGATCTCAACTCAATGATTGGGTTCACCCTAAATCCATTGCAAACCCACTAGTACCTACCTCACTAAAATGCCAATGTCTTGCTTCTCATCTACACCCGGTCAGGGTTCAAGAATTGAAGCATTGGAATTAACCTAGTTGTTTCCAGAAACCCTTTTGCTACTATGGCCACATTCTCACAAAAATGAAACCATTCAATAAGATAAACTAAAAATATTGAAAACTAATTGTACTCAACACTAAATAGTCTAAGGATCTCCCGGATCTAGCTCAAGCCACCATGATAATTGATACCCTTAACACACCATCTTGAACCAAATAGGCACATAAATGATGTTTGATCATATGGAATCAAACTTGTCCTCAAAACCAAGTCAAAGTCAACTTCATAAGGCAACAACTAAATAAACTAAAGCTAAGGATGATCCTACAAGCTATAGATGGGTTTTAATATGTACAGAAATATTTGAATTCTCTAAATCCCTGAAATAGAGCTTTTCGGTTGATTTATGCTTCTATAGTATTGGATACATGAAAGGAAATGCCAAGGTAGCCTCTGAAAAATTGGGTGGGAATGGGAAACAAGAATGGCAATGAGAATGGGATTCACATTCTAGAGCCATTTTCATGATCAAGAAATCATAATACAAACATGAATGGAGATAATCTCATTCCCATTCTGATTCTCCATTCTCACTCATGAACAAAAATGATAATTCAAAGTAGGGGTGACAATTCGTGTTCACTTGTGTTCGTGTTGTTTAGTATTCTTTTAAACAGGTCAACCGAACTCGACTCATTTATTAAATGGGTCGAATAACACGACACTAACACGACCCGTTTATAAACGGGCTGACATGACATGACACGGCTAACACTTTTAAAATAATTGGATTCAAAATTATACTACCCGACAAGACCGGATATATTTGACCCGTTATCCTATATGGGTCTTTTTTTTTTACAATGATAGTTTGAAATTTTACCTTTTATCCTTAAAAAGATGGGTCAATAAATGGGTTACTCGACTCGTTGTGACATTAAATGGGTTTGACTCGAACACGACCCGATCACTAAACGGGTTTCGTTAGTCAACACATATACGTCACAAATCCGATTAAGTTCAACACAAACGTGTTTATGTGGTGTCACGGATCATGACCCAAATTATCAGCCCTACGTGACCCAAATCACCAAAAGTAAATCAACAGAAAAATGATGCACAAAAAAGGTAGGGTGGTGGGTTGGTGATGTTACCACAAGTTCAGCGACATCCAAGGCAGGAAGTCCGGCTTTAAGAGCGTCGACGCCAAGCTGCAGGCAGCGGCGGAGGCACTCCTCGCGGGGCTGCCGGAGCTCCGGTGGAAGTGATTGCGGAATGTCGCCGGCACCGCCGTGCAGTGCTATTGCCCACCCCATTTTTTACACTGACTTTGTAGACTTCTCAGATTGTTGTTTGTTTATACTACTTTTATCATCGTAACCAAGCATAGGGCCATAGGTGGTAGGTGGTTCCCACCGATAGAGACGCCCCTCCAATAATTTATTTGTTTTTCTCATTTTTATTCCTACCCTCAAACTTTATGCTATTTTCACATTTACTCACCAACCTTATGAAAAATTACATCTGACAATTCTTGTGGGTGTGTTGCGTTCTTGTTAGAGCTACTAATTTGGACCCGAACTCGCTAGTACCTGACTCATCCAAATTTCGGCTTGGCTCGGACAAACTTGCACAATTAAGCACATTATTTTGTCTATATATTGAAATATGACCAAAACCCGACCCAACCCAAAGTACTTTTGGCACCGGTTCGAGTTATAGTTCAAGTGTTCAACTATGGGCGGGATGTTTTTTGGGGTGGACTGGCAAAATGGACCGGATCAACACGGATTGATTCCGTTCGGTCCAGTCTTTGGTCCATTAGTTTTATGTTCATTCGGCCCGGGCTGATTTTTATATTTATTTCAAAAAATATTTATTCTAAATATATTATATTAGTAATTGTATTTTATAATTTTTTGTATCACTTTTAGTACAATATACTTCATTATTGTTAGCTACAATCACTTAACTTTCAATTATTAGTATTAATTTTCTAATTTTCTAATTTAAAAATATTTTTTAAAAAAAATTAAAATTGAAATTGGTCCATTCAAAGTCGGTTCATGAATTTCGGTCCAGTCCGATTCTAAACCGATGCCTAGCCCTAAGTTCAACAACACAAACCCAACCCAAAACTTGATTTACCAACTCTAGTTTGTTGCCGTGATGAAGGTTGGTCGTTTGTTATTTATCCAACATGAACACGACGCGTTTAATTAAAAAAATTAGGTAACACGACACGATTTAACACATTTCAAACGATAAGACCAAAATGTTTGACACGACACACCCCAACGCACTTAACACGATCGGACCCAAAATGAAAAAAAAAAACACAAACTTTAGCTATTTAACATAAATATGTTAACTGATATACAAAAAATGGTCAAAGTAATAAGACTAGATTATTATTTTATTTTATTAGTATTTTTTTTTGGTGGGTGGTGGGGTTAATATACTATAACTTCTCTAAATGTATGTGTTGGATATGTCGTGCACATCACAAACACAAATAATTAATCGTGTGTGCATGTTTCGAGCCTCTATACGAACACGATGCAATTACAAATTAGTGAGCCTAAACACGTTTGATGTGCCTCTTTTGACCCGTTCAACTTCGTCATATTATAGTATGTTTGTTATTTTGTCCACGTGTCAGAGATTTTTCTTAATAATATTCTAAATCTAAATTCCTTGTGAGCTTCTTGGATCTTAGTAGTGAACATGTATCCTACGCGATATAACACATTGTTAACAAAGACTCTATATGCGTCTTCAAGACGCCGCATCGGCATAAGAGTAAGAAAGCAAAAGGCAAGGGAGCATTTATAGAGAGAAAAAGTAGTTCAAAGTATTAATGGCTCAAAGCGTGTCTCTCTTGAGGGGTGTACTTATACTCACGAATATTTTCGCTACATGTCGACTGGGTGGTTGTGACCATAGTGGGGTCTGCTTCGAGCCCCACTTGATAGTTCAATTTTATCTTTACGGACGTGTTGTTCTCAGTTGTCGAACTACCATGGAAGCTCCCATGTCCTTTGAGCATCACGAGAAGATCAAAACTCCTAATAGCCTTTACCGCTCAAGGTAGCGTCGTCCTAGTGATGAACGATATCTCTTGGTGGTGCCCGATAAGACGGTGAGCCTCACCTTTGAGGTAATGACTAATGGTTTATGTCTTCCTCATTGTAAAAATGAGTCCTTTCTTTAATCTATAACCGGTTATCTATTTGAACCGGTTCAGTTGGATTCGAAACCGATGAACAATCATTCACATAAACCCCACTGCTCACCCAACATTACAACACTCACAGAAGAGAGAAAAAAAACTTGGAGAGCTCATCGATCGCCAGAAAATGCAGAGGCTTTTCTCTCTGAAATCTGCCTCAAAACTGGCCGATCATTTCAAAAGCAGCCTCACTCATCAGACCCAGACCTACAATTTCTTCTCCCACTCATGCCGCCAATCACATTCCCGCAAGATTTACTCTGGGTTTCTCTCAAATTCACTTCTTTCCAAACACAGGGTCTCCTCCACCACAGCTCTCATGGATGCTAGGGCTCGCTTTCTCGGACCTCTTTTTTGCAGACACAGTTTCAGAGTCTACCCAACTTCTGATTCCTACTCTCGTCGCTGGTAATGTGTCTGCTTTTTGCTTCAATTATGAAATGTGTGCTTGATTGCTCAGAATTACCATAATTGTGGTGGATATGAATTTGTTTATAAGAAATTTGTTACTCGTTTGATCTATGAGGATAAAGCAAAGTAGGAAATGGTAAATAGTAGAGCTGGCAATTTGTGTTGTAAGTTGTAACACGATTACACGACACACGAACACGAAAGAAGTGTGTTTGGGCTCACACATTTTGTAATCGTGTCACTTCAACTATTCGTGTTGCGTTCATGTTGGTTTTCCAAAACACGCACAACACACAATTAAGGGTACAATTGTAAATTAATCATAATAATGTGTCAAACGTTGGTCGTGTCGTGCCAAACGTGTTGTATAGTGTCGTGTCAAATGTGTTGGTTCTATTGTGCGTAATGTGTTGGGTTGTGTTCGTGTCAACCGTGTCTTGTCAATACGACCCATTTAGTTATCATGTTCGTGTTTTGTGTTCATAATTATGCCGTGTCATGTTTGTGTTGGGTCGTGCAACATTCAGCACGACAAACGACACACGACAAGAACATGACACGCACGCACGAATTGCCACCTCTAGTAAATAGCTTCCACAATTGCTCTATAATTTTAAGTATTTAAGTGTTAATTGCTTATCTGATTTAAATGCAAGTTGTGAGAATTTGATCTGAATCTTGAGGTGGGTATGACGGTATTGCACTTATATATTTGATTAACACAGATTTTTCTATTTGATATTTTCTATGCTAGTATTTTAATTGTGTTGAACTTTAACAATGGATGGATGTAAGTGGAGGTCATGCTCGTGGTTGATGTAATTTTGTTAATGAAATACTATGGATTTAGGTTTCAAAGTCTTATTGTCACACATTTAGGGGTGACAATTCGTGTTCACGGTTCGTGTTCCTGCTGAAAGTTTAGTATTCTGTTAAACATGTCAATCTGTTTATTAAACGGACTGAAAAACACGACTAACACGTTTAAATAATTTGGTTCAAAATTATATGTACCGACCCGATATATTTGACTCGTTTAATTTAAATGAGTCATTTTACCCGATATGTTTGAAAATGGTTTAATAAACGGGTTACAAGACCCTTTCATGAGCCATTTAATTAAATGAGTTAAACGGGTTCGACACGAACCCGTTTATACTGAACCCAAACCCACTTAAATTCGTGTTTGTGTCGTGTCACGGTTCATGATTGCCAGCCCTACACACATTGAGTTCCACCATTACTTTGAGCAGTGTTAACAAAGGATAAAGGTTATTTGGGAAGGACTGACAAACAGGAGTACATTTTAGCCCATTCAAACACACTTTTGACTGGAGCTCATGGTGAGCTTACATTTTACTCTCCATTGTGTCTAATTTTGGAGGCGTGTATCTGTGTCATTAGCTCCTGTACAAAAGTTACGTTTAAGTCCATCTTGTGGCACTTCAGTTTTACTAATCTCAGTATGTATCTTGTATTTTAGGATGACAAATTTGAATGATCAATATTAATATTCTTCCCTTTTATTTTCATTTGAAAATAATGTTTGCATAATACTTGCCGACTCTAATCTGTTATGTGCTAGCTTTCTGAGTTTATACGTACATATTTACATACACTGCATAGCCAAAAGATGTACTTTGTCCTTATAGGTTTAATTGGATAGGTACCGCTCTCCTTGTACATAACTTCTAGTTTAGACTTATGTTGAGTTCTTATAAGTCAGTAATTTGTCTTCTCCTGTTCGCAGGAGATCATGGTTCCGAAGGCTAACAACTACTGACATGGTTTTGGGATTGGTTTTAGCTAATGTCGCCGTTTTTATGTTATGGAGGGTTGCAGATCATAAATTTATGATGAATAATTTTACAGTGAGTCATTAGGATCTTTATCAATATTTTATAAATGATCAAAATAGATTTTTATAAATCATAAATGATCCTTGCACCAAATTGAGAAATAAGTACTCTAGTAGTATTTTAATTTTCGAGTTCCTTCCCTAGTTGGAAAAAGGGAGCTATTGCACTAGGCTCCCACAATTGTGGGGCATGAGAGGATCATTTATGCATGGAGCCGTTCCTCTTCTTTTACAAGGAGGCTATTTCCCTGGCTCAAACTTATGACCTCAAGGTCACAATGCAACAATTGTAATGTAGTGCTAAGTCTGAAAGTTTTTGGTTTTCAGTTTAATAGTTGTTGAGTTTCTAACTCCTTGTTTTGACATATTGGCATTATCTAATCAGCTTTCATTAGACAATTTCAAAAGTGGACGTGTGCACACAATGATAACTTCTGCGTTCAGCCATATCGATACCGGACATATCATCTCTAACATGATCGGCCTTTACTTTTTTGGAATGCATGTATGTTACCTGGCTTAAACTCTTCTTTATTAGATATTCCGTTCCTTTCTGCTATTTACATTGTAATGACATTTTCTTTTACTTCACTAATTGCAATTTCATGTAGATGGTAAACATTGACCAAAGAAATGGGGATAATAATCCAAAATAGTCCCTGTACAAAACTGATTTAGTCCCCGAATTAGTTTAAAAATCTATGCTGAAAGTGTTTCAATTTAGTTCATTCCGTTATATTTAGTAACGGAAACCGTTAAAATTAACTATGAATAATTTTCAAAACTCAATACTGACGTGGCAATAAGGAAAATGATTTCAAACATATAAAAGATTGAAATCACAATTTTACCCTTAACTATTCATTAAAGTTTCAAAAACTAACATTGTATATATATAAAATAAAAAAACTAAAATCCTCTTTTTTCGTATTTCTCTCTTCCATTTGATGTATCTCCATGATACAATGAAGAAGTTTCGTAAGATTCAGTTGGCTGGAAAACATGACATTTATTTTCTTAGTTACACTTAAATAGAGCGTTTTATTTGACAATCAATATTGAATCCCCTTCAATGTAGAGAGTTAGCGTTCGTATATTTTTGATATTTGAACACCATCCCTTTAGTTATCACGTTATGATATGTAATAACATTTTAGTCCGTTTCTACTGTTCTAAATTTTCTGCATTGTGCAGATTGGAAATTCGTTTGGACCTGAATTTTTATTGAAGTTGTACCTAGCTGGGGCAGTTGGTGGTTCAGTATTCTACTTGATTCATCAAGCCTATAAGGCCGTTTCATCAAAGGTATAATGTTAGTTTAGAAATGGGATAAAGGCTTTTCAAATTGCTTTAGGAAAACTGGTTCTGGTCAGAAGAGGAGATAATGAAATTGGGGTTTATTTTTATCCCCATCAGTATGATGAAAGATAAAATTAAGCTCTTTGTGCACTATTACTCTGGGCAAATATGTTTCACTCGTATAAAATTTGTTCATTGATGAAACTATGTCATCGAAGGATAACAGATTAAGGTATTAAGCACACATGAGAATCCCAATCAACATTTCACTTGATGTCACTTTTTTTACTGGGAGAAGTCGGTCTTTTGAAGATCCTTTTCGGGGTTCATTCTCCCTCCCTCTCTTTCTGGTTTCCATTGATGGAGGGTCTTCATGCCTTGTTCGAAGTGTTCATTTTTGAGCCCATTCTCACACTTTTCTATCAACAGGGCGGCGGAATGTGGAATGGAAATGCAAGTACTCCAGCACTGGTATGCTTTTTGCAGCCCCATTTTAAATCTTGTTCTTTATCTTTCCGTCTTTTAAAATAAATAAAAAAACAAAACAAAACTGTAATTAAATGTTCACAAATGACCTTGTTACAATATTATCATCCATCACTGAAAGACGTTATACCAATAAACTAATCATCGACCACAAAAGATGCTCAAAGAACAAGTACAATTTGGTTGAATAATGCCCTATGTTCTTGTATGTGGTTACATATTTTTTTAGATGGCTCATTCATTTTGGTGTTTGACAACTTGCCAGTAGTTTTCATTGCTATTCTTATGGAGTGTCTTAATTCTTTTTATCGCCTAAAGAATGGAAAATAATATGTGATCTTACTTTTAACATCTCATTCATTTTGTTCTAATATCAACTTACCATATGACTACCTAGATTGTTCGGGTCTCATGCATGTCTTTAAGCTCTGTGTGACGACATCTATCGACTATTGGGTGATCGAAGTGGAGGATCATATTAAAATTGAAATTGATTTGACTTGTTGGGTATGTTTGCTTGATATAGGGGGCAAGTGGGGCTGTGAATGCTATCATGCTGCTTAATATATTACTCTTTCCAACAGCAACTCTTTATTTGGACTTCATAATACCTGTTCCTGCAATCCTATTGGTAAGCTTGCGTCCATATTTATATTTGGTGTTCTTGTAGTGATTGCTTGTTGAAATTTCACTACTAACCAAATCGTTTTGGCTATTGGCCTTAGGGAATCTTTCTAATTGGTAAAGATATGCTGAGAGTCATACAGGTATGATGTTACATTGGCACTTCCTTTCCACTTGTTAAGCATTTTACTTTTGAATAGTATCTACAGCCTAGTTGATATGGCAATGTGTTGCTTTTGAGCTTGTATAAGTTGTGAGTAAGTTGTTCAGTATAGTAATAATTAGAGCTGGCAATTCGTGTCGTAATACGACGCACTACACGAAATTAGCGTGTTCGGGCTCACACATTTTGTAATCGTGTCGTGTTCGTTTTGGGCCTCCAAAACACGCACGCGTGATTAATTAGTCGTGTTGTAGCACCAATTCGTCACTTTGGTGAAGATTCGTATTGAATTTGCTTGTTGAATGTGGACACGATCTGTGAATCGTATAGGAATCTTTTTAATTGCTATTGCTATTGCAGGGCGATAGTCGGATTTCGGGATCAGCTCACTTGGGTGGTGCTGCAGTCGGAGGCATAGCATGGGCTCTAGTTAAAAGGGGACGATTCTGAGTTCTAGTTAAAAGGGGACGTTTCTGATTCTCGAGATGATTAGTTTTAGACTGTGAGCCTAAAACGGGACAGCTTAATGAAACTCAAGTGTTGTGTTTCGAGGCACGTTAGAATTGATAAAAAGGTAGTCCGATAAGAACATGTGTTTTCTAGTCTCCTCCTAATTAGTTAGTACATCTGATTTTATGCTAAAAGTTGGCAATGTCTTGTGGGTATTATTACTTATCAAAGATTGACCCTGTACCTGCCACTGGCAAACAATTGACATTTGACCTTTTTTTCTCCAAAGACTTAGTTGCGTGGTCGGAAAAAGCTCTAATTTAGTCTTTGAAATTTTTTTAAAATTTAAAATAATAGTCTTTGAACTTATAAATATAGACCCAAATAGTTCATGTTGTAGTTTATGTTGTTTTTTGTTAAGTGGGTACAATCTTGAATTAATAACAAATTGATTAACATCGATGTACCAAATAATAAAAGAAATACTCACCAGGGAATGAAATAGTTACAATCTCAAAATTTATAGCAAATTGGACGTCCATTTCTTTGAATGATTATCTTATAAATGAAAAGAAAAATTGTTTCAAAAAAGAAATAAGATACATTTTTATTTTGTGAAATAAGATCTATTTTCTAAGCCTTTGTTTTCGTTTCGGGTATCGTTTGTTCAAGTTTGACCTGTCTCTGTGTCTTGGTCTATTTATCCATTACTGGATTCGTTGTGGGCTCTTTTCGGGTAAAATTTTTACGGATCGTCGGCCTTAGCTCAAATTGAGACAAATATTTGATGAAACCGAGTTGCTTGAGCGGAAAACATGTCAAACTGTTAGAGGCAGAAATACTTTTTATCTTTTATACATCGTCAAGGATACAAATATCGTTTATCATTTTTTGTTAACATTTCAGCTAGTTACTTTAAATATTCTGAACATAATATTTTGGATTCCTTAAAAAGAGGCCTAGGCTAAGCGGCTAAGTTATCAATAATATATGGATACCCCATTCAAATTTTAGATTAAGCAGGTCACTCTATTCACACAAATTTATTAGGACATGTATGAATTGTTGCAAAGTTATCTGACACCGTTTGAAAATTTTGTATAGATCTCGAAAGGCACGTCCTCGAGTACCCCCTCAGTGAGAACTCCTTTTTTTGGACACGCTCCCTAGTGAGCAGACACCATACCAATTCCAACGACGGGTGTCGCAATGTCATCCGATCCGTTTGAAGGTTTTTATGGGTCTCAAAAGGTATGTCTGCATATACCCCTTCAAAGAGGACTCCCTTTTTGGGACACGCTCTCAAGTGAGTGGACACCGCCTAAATGCTCGATCGGGATGCCACCGCAATTCCAACGACGGGTATTGCAAGGTCATCCAACACCGTTTGAAGATTTTTATGTGTAACAAAAGGTACGTCCGCACATACCCTCCTCGACGGGGAACATTTTTTCGTAAAATTCTCTCGAGTGAGCGGACACCACCTGGATCACATGTTATCATCGGCTTGATTTAACTTAAACAAAAAATAACATAACTTGTATTCTTTATTATTCTTCTTATAAGAAACATAAGAAACATAATATTTTCTAAATATACAAAATCTACTTAACTAAAATGTAGATGTCAGTAATATTTAGATTTCACAATCCAAAGAGACCTAGATAGTATTAACTTATATAACATGTATTTGAGCATGATTAGCTATATGAGAGTGACTAGATATTGTTATAGTGCCTTGGGAGCTTGAAGCTGCCTCTTGACTAATGCACTATAGACACCATTGTTGGTGAGGAGTTGTTCATGGGTTCCACTTTCAACTATCTGCCCATCTGAGACTACAGCAACTGTGTCTGCACTCTGTACTGTTGATAGCCTATGTGCTATCACTAGAACTGTCCTTCCTTTCATCAGAGAATCCATGGCATCCTATGCATGCAATATATGTAATTTTCACATTAGAATCCGCAGTTATTTGAACACAACATAACGATTTAAATATAGGATTAGAGGCAGTTTAGGTCCCTGAACCTTCAAAAAATCACTGATCACTTGAGCCCTTGAACTTTGAGACCAATCAAAAAATGACATGTGTCATAATATATATTTAAATTAGTTTTAATTTTTAAAAATTTACCCGTGTGTAAGATATTTAATTATTTATTTTTAAATTCCTCATCAACGACACATCATCAAAGTTAATGAAAAGTTAACTTGAACTTACTGCATGAGCTATTTGACCCCAAAACTCATAGTTCGAGGAGCTAAGTGATTTTTTTAAAGTTCAAGGAGTGAATCAGTGACTTTTTGAAAGTTCGCGACCAAAATGACTTTGAATCCTTAAATATATAGTAATCTGATTTCACCTGTACGAGATATTCACTTTCTGCATCCAGGGCGCTGGTGGCTTCATCTAGCAGAAGAATTTTCGGGTTCATCAGTAGGGCTCTAGCGATCGCTACCCTCTGTTTTTGACCCCCTGAAAGCCTTACTCCACGTTCCCCGACATGGGTTTGGTATTTGTCAGGAAATGTTGATATGAACTCATGTGCATTGGCCATTTTCTGCATCACTCAAATGATTAGAGCCCATTGGTTTTTTCAGGTCAAAGTTAATGATCAGGAAAAGGTAATAATGAAGTACTTACAGCTGCATTTTCTACATCGACGCTGCTGATTTTGCCCTCAAATCCATAAGCTATGTTTTCCTCTATAGAACAGTTGAAAAGAACAGGTTCTTGACTCACTATGCTGATCTGTGCATTTATTTAAAAGTTGCATCCAACTAATGAGATAAGGGAACAAAACATTTGTTTGTCTAATTATCTTAGCTTCCGTTTGGATTCTTAGATTTGAAATGTTGTATTTCAAATATATACCATAGAGTTTCAATAATAAGGTAAGAGTTGTTATTTGAAATCTCATGTTCTAGACATATATTTTAATACAGTTGAATTTGGCTCCATCCAAATATTTGATTTGACTCAAATCTAAGAATCCAAACGTGAAGTGATACCTGACAATGCGGGCCACGGGCCTAAATGGGTCGGACTAATAAACACATGCGTTCTTATTTAGCAACTTTTTTCGGTGTCTACGTGTGCCACTAAGTTGCAAGCCAGGTTAAAAAAATGCACGTGTTCTTGTCAAGTTACTTTTCGTCGGCCCTAACATATCTCGGCACTTGGTGGGACAAGTTAGAGCCACATAAAAAGTTGCAAAATAAGAACGCGTGAGTTTCTTTGTCTGGCCCACTTTAGGACCGTGCCTGTATTTCTAGGTACACATACAATTAATGGTTTTATAAATGCTCTGTTTTGAAGGGAGGAGGGTGTTGAGTTTGAGAATACCTTTTTGTGCAAATGTTCATGTGAGATTTCTACAAGAGGAACTCCATTTAGCATTATCTTCCCCTTGATTGGATCGTAAAACCTTTCAATCAAGTTTGCTATCGTTGTCTGCAGCAAACCAAGAAATACAAAGAAATGATTTAAGTATCCTACTTTATGTACATGAATACGGTTTTTGTGAAGATAAAAATATCAAACATATGTAGTATTGTGGAAACTTTTAAGACTTTCACCTTTCCACCGCCACTGGGACCAACAAGGGCAACCTTTGAGCCACATTGAAGTTTTAATGTTATTCCCTGAAATTCACAAAATATGTGACACTTTCTGTAAGCAAAATGTCGTGGTTGATGAGACATGCTCTTTGTACACACCAATACATCTAAAATATAGTTAAAGGAAGACAATAATTACCTTCAGTACCATATGGCTAGGGCGGGATGGATAGGCAAACCAGACATCATCTAATTCCACTTCGCCATCTTGATCACTGTAAACAAACAATTATTAATTCTGTTTTATTTTTTATCCTGCAACACATACAAAATCTTAGTTTTATAAAGCCTTTTTCTGATTCTTTTTTATCCTATCGAAAACAAATTGAGGCACAAATAATATTAAACATAGAAGACACTGAGTAAATACAACAAAAAGTTGGAAAAATATAAGCAGCAACGATATTTTTAGAGATCCATGATAATTTGAGACTTTTTTTTTTATAAATGACTGAAGATTCATGTTAGGGTACGTACATAACCATCAAGTTTGTACAATGTTTCGTTTAACATCGGCAAGAGTTTTGCCCACCACTGGGCACATACCATGTTTTATGAAGCAATGCAGAGCTATTTCTTCTAGGCATAATGATACGATCATACAAGGTAGCATTTGGATTAAAAATGACATTAAGGAACGAGAATCAAGAATGAGATTTACATTCTTCATGTTTGAATGATTTGGTCATGGGAATGACGGATTCTCATTGTTGATTCTTGCCCCCATTCTAAAGAATTTAATCTGAATGCTACCTAGACGTCTCTTCTGGTTGGATATCATATTTATGCATTACATATCATCCTAATAAATTATTTTGAAGGCGAAGAAAGAAAATATGATCAACTTACTTTAGAGGGCAACGATTTCCAGACTTCGGCATGGATGATACACGATCTAAAAGCTGAAAAACCCGTCTGCTAGCTCCTGCGGCTTTCATTGCTACAGTATATAATCCTGACAGCCCAGATACAGAGGATCCAACTACAAGTGCAATTATTTGTATGAAGTCAAATATATACTGGACTGGACCTTTCATGAAATATACAAATTAAGGGTAAATTGCAAAAAACTGCATTAAATTTTGCACTTGTTGCACCCAACTAAATTGATCTTTAAAGAAGAACAACTAACTACACATTTATTTTGTATAAGTTGGACAGTTAATAACAGTCTTAACTTTTAATTAAGGAGACAAAAATGCCCCTAAAATAATTTTTCCATTAAAATTATGTGCAGTTAGTTGTTCCACTTTAAAATTCAATGTAGTTGTGTGCAACATGTGCAAAGTTCATTGTAGTTTCGTGTAATGAAAATCAACCTATGGAGGGGCATTTTTGTCTTTTTACTGAAAAATAAAACCTTATTAACGTTGCAACTTATTTAGAGTAAGTGTAGTAAAATGATTCACTTTAAAGCTCAATGTAGCTACATTCAACACGTGCAAAGTTTCGTACAATTTTGTGCAATTTACCCACAAATTAATAACATAAATTGATGAATCTCCCCACATAAGAAAATGGAGCTACTAAAAATTTAACAAACAAAGTACCTGTGAGGCTGTAAAGAATGAAGGATGTAAGTGCACCAGGAGTCATGGAACCTGTGATTGTCAAGTTAGCTCCATATATCACTACAACAATTACCGATAGTGTTGATGCTGCATTGAGACCTCCAAAGAAAAGTCCAACCACTTTCTGTAACAAAAATAAATAAAATTGGAATGTCGGAAGTAGAAGGAAAGTGTACTATTCTCATAGTACTATAAATTTTAAAATTCACAACAAGATAGCTTATCTCAGCGTAAAAGAGAGAAAAGCACTAAGGAACTCACAGCTTGTTTAACTCCAAGCTTCAATGTCTCATCAACTTTCTCAGAGTACCGTGATATTTCATACCCTTCTTGTGCAAAAGACCTTACTGTGCGTATGGCTCCAAAAGATTCCTATTCAACAATTGCACATTTTGCATAAGTAGCTTAATCCTTAAGTGCTTGACATGTAATTATTCTTACTTAACTAACAAAAAAAATGTTGACAACCATTTAGAAATAATCTTGACAGAAATTTATGGTAAGGAATGAATAATTAATACTACTTCTAATAGAAACAGAGTTAATTTTTGTCAGTAGAACTTCCATATATATTGCAAGCAACACACTACATGGAACTAGAATTAGCTACAATACAACAATCACATTAACAGCATTATATGAAAGAGTATCCATCATAAAATTACTGCATTCAGTGACACTTGAACTGAAGTCTTGGTCCACACAAGCAAATAATTAGCACAACCATACCTCGGCAATTGAAGCAGCTACTGCAGCTGCAGCTTGGGTTTTGTGTGAAAGTTCACGAAGAAAGCGGCCAAATCTACGTACAGCAACAGATATCAGCGGCACAACAGCGAGGGACAACACTGAAGTTTTTATTGAAAAGTACAAGTTACAATGAGCAACAATGGGTGCTTAATGAAAGGTAATATAAAGCTACTTTAATATTTGAGTTCTTACATGTTAACTTCCATGATGTCGTGAACATGAATCCAAGACCAATAAATGCAGTGGATAGATTTCTTAGAGCCTCAGAGAGATTTGTAGTTGCTGCATTTTTAATGATCTGTGTATCTTCAGATAGCCTACTTAGGAGCTCCCCTGTTCGAGTAACATCATAGAAGGCTATCTCCTGTAATAAACCAAACATATGAGGTACATATATCAACAAGAAAACATCACATAATTGACTAATGCGTGAGAATGTTAAACCTGGTGCATGAGGTGACTAAATAAGTTCTTTCTCAACCGAGCGACAACCCTTTCACTAGCAGAAGTAAATAACCATGCACGAAGTGCTGTGCAAACAGATCTGGAAAGTAACCGAGGAAAATTGACACAAATTGTCAGTACCATTGTAATACAATAAGAACTCGAGGCTTGGATGAAATGAACAATTTGTTTTTCAATATTAACAACTTTGAGTTTTAGAAGCTCCAATCCAAAATGCTAATCAGTCCACTGATGTACAGTTGCATGCTTTTGTTCAATGGCACATACCCAAGAACAACTTCAGTATGCAAATTACTTAAAACCAACATTTTCAATGGCACATACCCGAGAACAACAATCAGAAAGATTTCTAATATGGTACTATTGACTGCATTTAGAGCAGCAGCTTTCTGTTGAGGTGTTTCAGTATCTCCCGACACTATGTCTATGATCTTCCCACCAAATTTAGGCTGCAACAATCACACACACGCAGGCTTACTTGAATGAAACCCATTAAACAAGTTCAAAATCAAATGATCTAAATTAAGATCCCACATACAATAAGTATACTTGATGTGGATGCAAGGAGAAGAGCAAAGGTAGCAACAACAAGCTTCCCGGCATCAGGCTTCGCCTGCAAAGTGAATATAAATAATGATGTCAACAGCATCAACAGAAAACTCAAAGGATTGGCAAGCATCAATCACATGAGATTGTTGGAATATACTAATAAAGTGTAAATGAGAACTTCAACCGTCAGTTTAACCTTTTAGTTGAGTTGCTTATCTAACATGATATCAGAGCATGTGCAAGTTTGGTTCATGACACCCGAAGTATAATTTCTCAAATATATAAATTTTCTCTCTTCCGGCTTCTTGTCTCGTTTCTTTGGTCACAAGTTCGAACACTGACACCCCCAAAATAATTTCTCAAATCTATCTATTATCTCTCTTTACTTCTTGTCTTTCTTTTTTTAGCTTTCTATATGCCTCTTAAGCCACAGTGGGCTATCTACTAACTACCTCTCTTCGCTAACAAAGCAAAAAAAATGGAATGAGTTCATATCTCTCTCATTAGTCCACCCGCTAAAAGTTATAACGTGAATAAACCGGATACTCTATTATCTATCATCAATCCAGTACTTGCAAACCTATAATGGGCTTGTATGTGAGGAGCGTGTTAGAATATAATATTAAAGTATAAACAAGGTCTTCAACTATCAACTTAAGATTTTAGTTACTTACAAGTGAGAGCACCCTGCAAAACCCCACATTTGCAGCCTGAAATTGAAATTTGAGAAGATAATCAGTCCAAAAATGCAAGTAATTTTCTAAAAAGGAAAGAAGAAAAATAAGAGAGAGTGAAAGAGATGAGTAAAATAGGCGTTAGAATTAGCATTACCGGGACAGCATCTCCATGCTCAAGGTCTGTGGCTGTGGAATCACCATTCACGGAGGTATCGTATCTCTTCCTCCCTCCACCTCCCTATATCTCAACAAATCCATCACCCAAAATCAAATCCTGCACTGAATCGCAACACAAAAACAACAAAATGGAAATGAAAAAGCACATACTCCACCGCGATCCAGAAGAGGAGCCCTATCGCCTCCATAGCCATGCATAGCTTCAAATCTGTAATCAAATGCTTTTTCTCAGAGCACAACAAGAAGAGCCAGTGATGGATTGGAGAGAGAGAGAGAGTTGTGAATGAGGTCTGTTACTGTGGACTTCTTGGGCGCCACGCCAACCAATCAGGATCTCATATTTATATATATACTGTGTCTGTTGACTACTACGGTATGTTTGTGTATGACTCCGAATCTTTTTAGTTAATTTTTATGAAAACTAGTGGTCAGATTTGTGAGGATGGAAATTATTTGGGGTCAATTTGTGTGGCCCAACTGTAAACTTCTTGAAATGGACCGTTACTTGTCAAACTTCTCTTCTGGTTAGCTTCACGCAAGCTCACATACACCGAGCATAGCAACACAAAATCTAATGTAAATAGTAAGTTGGTGGATGCACAATTTTAATACAAATTTCTTCTCAATGGGGATGTTTTTTTCAAAGAAGAAAAGGAAATACAAAAAACATAAGACATGCTATAAAAGTAGGGTTAAATAGTTTTGTGTTTTCTAAACTTACACCACTTTTTTTTAGTTCATAATCAAGATTTTCTCTTGTTTAAACTATTGTAAACCATTATTTTTATCTATTAAACATACTCCACCGGTTGTACCTGGTTTTTAGGTACCACGTCAGCATCTGTTGACATGTTATCACGACACCTCATATACAAAGTCAACATGCGTCTACCACATCAGAAAAAACATTGTATTTCATTAAAAAAAATTACATCAAATACAGTCAAAAGAATGCCGTTTTAGATGTGAATGATAAAAGCATCAACAACGACCAACGTCGCTCGGCAGCGCTCAAATCTATTACGTACTCCCAATGTCGATGATCGCAACCAAGGTCACCTACGCCCAACGTCACTCGGTGACGCCAAGCCCATCGTCGTACGCCAAGCCCATCGTCGTACGCCAAGTATGTCGTCGTACATCAAGTCTGCCATTGTACGTCAAGTCCGTTGTCGTAAGCCAAGTTCGGCGTCATACGCTAAGCCCGTCGTCGTACGACAAAGTGTCAATTACCTTAATGAACATACTTGCTACCCCAAGTAACCTTCCATGTCATCCGAAAGCTCTCCATCTTTCTGG
>JAYMTF010001659.1:0-21987 GCA_036897485.1 Pelargonium nanum | reverse complement strand
TCAATATTGTTCTTGGGCTTATCTTCTAACATTTGTACTTTTTAGTTTCTTTTTTGGGTTCTCAAAATTCTTGCTTTGATTGATTGTTCTTCAACTTTCCTAGCAAGCTTGAAGACCAGATTCATTGCCTCTTCTCACCTTGTTCTTGTGCTTTTTTGCTTGACTTCTCAAGCTCTTCAGGTACTTATAGCTTAAGCTTATAACTATTAATATAGCTTCTATATATTTGTTCTATTTTCAATCTCTCTTCTCTCTATTGAGTTTTCTTTGAATTATTTTTTCATGCACGCGCGTGAATCAACTGACATGCATAAGTTCCTTATATTTAATATGAAGTTTCGAGTGTTGTGATTTCAAACTTATAACTCAGTTTATTTTATCGTCTTTACAAGACACCCAATATTTATAATTAGATAATGAATTTCGTGGGGAGTACAAGAAAAGGTAGATTCAAACAATAACATTTTTTTTTGGGTGTTAGATGTGTTTGGTTTCATCATTCATGCATAAGAAGGTGAGAAATTTTCTTGCCCAGTTTCTTGGAAAGATTTTCTTGAGAAAAAGATGGTTTGGTGTCATTATTATACACAATAACTTATTGTCATGTTTTGGCCTTTCATTGGTTAAAGGGGGGGCTGAACTTGAACTTGATGAAGCAATCAAGACATTAAATTATTTTGTCTTGGAGTGGATTTTATTTCAAATTTTTAGAAGTAATTTATTTACCAGGTAAAAGAAAAATTAACTACCATGTTCATGTTAATATTCAACAATTTTAAATTCCCAATTAAATTTATGTTAATATAGTCTCTGAAATAGTAGGTAAACAATTGAAATAGTTACGACTTAAGTACTATGAATTTTTTACATTAATTACATATTTGGTGCTAATATGACATCTTATTTTTTTTTTTGTTACAACTGATTGTGTAACTAATTTATTTTCTACTCATCTTAAATGTCACGTAAGCAAAATTAACAAAAAGATCATTAGTACTTAACGTCATGACTATTTTATCGTTTGATCGATTTTATAATATTTGAGAAATTATATTAGTATCAATTTAGTTCATGGGACTAAAATGATACTTAATATAAATAAAAAAAATCTTGAGAAGTGCATGTGGTTGAAATGAGAGAGTGGTGAGTCCTATGATGTGACAAGTCAGCCTCAGTGTAGTGAATAGCATGAAATTTGCACTTTACCACAAAGTCCAAAAACACATTTATTTTGACCTTTTATTTGTTTTGTGACTTTTATATATCCATCAATTTTATTGAATTATTATTTATTTCTACTACCATTGCTTGTTTCAAGTGTGAACATATAGTTTGGAAGGCATGGAGCCATGGTGATTGTCTTTTTCCATTGTGTTTTGTTTGTTAATTTGTGTTGTCAATTTGATTGAAAAGAAAAGAAACAAGGACATTTCTTGTTGTTGTATATGAAAAATGTCAAAGTAAAAAGATTTTACCATGAAATAAGGACCAAAGATTTTTAAAAATTGAAACGAAGATGAATAAGACGGTTAATTTGGGTTGTGAATAAAAATTATTGGGTCAAAATTGATATTTGTCGGTTTAGGTTTAACTTGACTTGACAATTCAAGTTTTGATTTTCAAATATGATTTTTGTATTTACGCTTTATTAAATAACTTTAACCTGATCTAAAAGAATTGTGTATTTGTGCGTATTTCATCTTCAAGTTGTATAAAAATTTAAATTGAACTTTGTCTAGGACGGTATAGTTTTAACAATCATACAACATGTATATTGTTAGTTCTAATCTCATCTTTGATCCATGAACATTATTATTTTCTCAACCTATCAACAAATCACGTGATCTGCAACAAGCTGATACATGTTATTGAATCTGACGTAAATCACGAAAATTTATGCATTGTTTGAGTTATGTTGTAAGGGATTATATAATGCTTACGAGTTACGTGTATAATCAGACCAAAGAAATTCGATCAAGAAGCAAGAAATACGATCAAGATCAAATATAGCGAAATTCGGATTCATGGCCTATAACCTAGAGACGCATTGGGACTTAGATGAATTGAAAAAACAAAACATCCCTCAAATTGCTCCCATGGTTGGGTCTAGCACAAGCTTTGGAGCTCACAACAAGACTAGAGTTGATTATTTCGTGGACCTCAAGCTTGGTAGGTTTAGCGGCCCGAAGGAAGGGTTTGCGAGCAAATTCAAAGTCCCAGGAGGTTATCCGATGGACTCACCTTCCCGTGGATCATCGAGAAAGGCCCGAGCACGAAGCAACGGGACACAAATTGCTTCGTGCTCGGTTGATGGGTGCGGATTGGACCTTAGTACATGTCGAGACTATCATCGAAGGCATAAGGTTTGCGAGGTGCATTCTAAGACTGCGATTGTTACTATTGGAGGTTTGGAGAAGAGGTTTTGCCAACAATGCAGCAGGTACGATTTGAAATGCTCAATGCGGTTCTAAACGGGCCAGGTAAAAAAATTGCACGCGTTCTCTAAACAAGGTTATGGAAACTCGTGTAGGTTTCATTCGTTGGTGGAGTTTGACGAAGGCAAGCGAAGTTGCCGGAAAAGACTTGATGGACATAACAGGCGTCGGAGGAAATCTCAACCTGAATCCATATCCATGTATCCCGAAAGGTTTCTTTCAAATCACCAAGGTTTGGTTCTCTCAACTAATCGTGTTCACGGGTTGTGTCAAAAGTTTACTATTATGTTATATAGAACATTCCGAACATAACTAAATTAGTAAATGGATTGAGTTACACAGAACAACATGCTCACAAAATTTCAGTTTTACCCTTAATTGAGAGTTATTAAATAACACTACTCGTCTCGAGTTAATTAAACAGATTACACCAATTTGATACGGACACGGCATTATTAACTAAATGCCTTGGGTTAGTCGAAACGAGCACAATTAAATTAAACTCTTAAACTGGTGTCATGTCCATGTCGAGTCACATGTCAATTATTAGCCCTGTTTTTGTTTCAACAGTTCTGTAAAAATCAAACGTGTCAGGTTCATGTCGAGTCTAATTTAATTCAGAAATGTAAAAATTTCTGTTTCGCAGTTGCAAGATACTTACCATTTCGTGAGCCACAAGCAACTGGTTCGGTAGCTAGCTCTGTCTGGTCTGGTATTGTCAAAGCCGAGAATGATCCTATACTTTACAACAACCAGTCTCTGATAAGCTTCAGTGATCGTAAAAACCCGTTCCCGTTCTTGCTAGGCACAGGTTCGACAGTTCCCGAAGATTCTGTAACTCAACCGGTTCTTGATCCCAATTCTGCATTAGGAAATGGTGGCAGCAACCAGAAAATGTTCTTCGATCGTGCTCTCTCTCTTCTGTCATCTCCACCTGCTAAAACCCGGGAAGTCGGATTCAGCCACTTCACGCAGCCAAACCCTAGCCCTCCACTGCACTCCTTGATCCCGGGAGCTTTGCACTACAACACTCTCCGACCACAAGTTGAGCTATCACGATCCGGTATGGTTCCAGACGGTGCAAACCTGCATTCTCCGACAACGTTTCATATTGGGCTCGACGGGTCATCTGCAACTGCAAATTTGCCTCACCAGACTCTTTCCTTCTCCTGGCAATAGATCTGTAAGCAATTTCTGAAACCCTAATGACATGTTACATGCAAATTATATATATATAGGTTTATTCCTAATGTTTCGGTCCTCTTTCTCATAACTAGTTGTATATCCTTTTTCAATCTGATATCGAAAATAAGATCTAACAAAAAGGAGTGATTTTCGGTATATGTTGTTTTTGCTTTTCATTTCCACGGATAAGATCAAATGTTGAGGATGCAAATCCAAGTAATAGTCTAAAAGAGGAAGTTTCAAACAAGTAGGAATTGAGAAAATTGTTGCATCTTTGAATCCAAGTGACTAACATGTATAATCAGAAACTAAAATGATCTATAGTTAGGTCTAGAGTAGACCCGGTTAATTTGCGCGCTTAGTAACTCCTGCCCCAATAGCTCCATTTCTTCGCAGGCTTTCCCGAGGCAAAGCATAGAGTACCTAATAAAAGGTTCAGAACAAATTCAGAGAACATCAAGTTTAACCGTAATCATTTGTGTCGGATACTTCAGCGGAAATTTTGACTCGAGATGACACAAATCAAGGAATAAACACGAGCTAAAGCACACTCTAATATATGAAATGGCCGATCCTTTGACACAACTCATCTGCGTATTTGTCATGAATGAGCTATAAAATAGCTTCTCGAGGATAAAACGAATCAACATCTAAACCTGAGCAAACTCATCCCAGAATATGAAATGAATGTTATTTTGACACAAATTCATTTGCGGGCCGGGTTGGGTTTGCCGTTGAAGAGTGCAATACATTTGTGGGTCGGTAATGAAAAAACTAGAGCCGACAATTTGGACCCGAGCCCGCTGACACACATAATTCAACCTGCATTTTGCGGGTTCAGGTTGCATAAAATAGACCCTATCATTAATTTTGGGTTGGGTCGGTTTGCCATGAGAAAATACAAGTTGTCCGCACACTTTCTACGTACATCCCGCTCCTCGGTTAGGCCTTTTCAACCCAAACCCCCCAAAAAATAGAAGCGATAGATAAAACCCTTAAAAAAAAACAGGAAAGAAGTTGGGCGGCATGTTCGGAAAAGATGATAGAAGCAACATACTTCAGAATAGTGGCACAAAACTAGGATGCAGTAAGGAACAATGATATGATGGTAACAACCCTAGAGCGAGGCAGAATGTGTACCTTCGGGGAGTTCTGGCTGGTCAAATGGGGAACATAGGGTCTTGGCTGCTCCCATCTCACCCTTAGTCCGGGTTTTAACATCTTTCTCCACCTCCTAATCAGTTAAAACATAAAAGCGACCTTTACATGAAAAATTAAACAAAAATAGGGTAAAAAATAGCTATGGTATTCAGGCTCATGAAAGAGAATGTTTACTCTATCAAAGCAAGATGGCCATGTAATCACATAAAAAATTAAACAAAAACAGGGTAGAAAATAACTATGGTATTCAGGCTAATGAAAGAAAATATTTACTCTAGCAAAGCAAGATGGCCATGTAATCAACTACAAACTTCATAAACAAGAGTAGACTACGTAGTAGATTTTAATAATTGATGCCGTACCTCCTCATCACACCAAGGAGCTAAGATCATTTTCTTTTGACTAAGGGCTTTCACAAATTCGTCCCAGGTCGATATTCTTTGAATGCATGCATCTCTTTTCTTTGTTGCAGCTTCAAACAGGCTTTGCTGAATATCAGCGAGCACTTTCCCAACTCCTTCAACCAAATCGTCCCTATGCAAATCTGTTTTCTCTGCATTATCACGTCGAACAGTACGTACCTGTAAATAGAATCGCATTAAATTAATATTCTAGTTTAGCAACAAAAGCAAGAACACAAGGAGAGCATTAACACCAAACATTAAACAAACATGAAGAAGAAAATGAAAGCAACGGCACCTGATTATTGGACAAGTCTTTTGGCCCGATTTCAATCCTAAGCGGAACACCTTTCATCTCCCAATGTGAGTACTTCCAGCCAGGAGAGTAGTTATCTCTATAGTCGGCCTCAGCACGAAAACCTGCTTTACACAAGGTGTCGACTGTGGCAGCACAGGCGTCATAAATTCCTTTTGTATCTGCATCTTTGTAAGGCACAGGAATGACAATAACTTGGACAGAAGCTACTTTAGGAGGAAGCACCAAGCCTTTGTCATCACCATGAACCATGACCATAACCCCAATCTGTACAAATTTTGAAAATTTTGGAAGTATAATAATTGCTAATCTGGTGGTTGCCACCCTTGATTAATCAATTAAGTAAAATCCTTGGTAAAAAAAAAACAATAAATAAAATGTATTGCTTAAAACATACAGGGCTAAAAATGGCATAGCAAACATCCTTGGATGAGTGAATAAATTATCAATGACCAATAAAAAAGTGCACAATACCATCGAAAAACCTTAATAGTACAGGAAAAAAAATTGTAATATATGATTGTAAACAATGACAAAATCCAATCGAACAGACAATATGTATATCAAAAGTTTACCGTTCGAGTACTATAGGCCCAAGAGTTCTGCCAGACCATAGCCTTCTCGCCCTTCTCATTTTCAAAGTTAATTTCAAACATCTTTGCAAAATTTTGGCCCAAACAATGTGATGTGGCACCTTGTATACCACGACCAGTGTTTGGAATAAACGCCTGCCACATATGAATGAACATTAACAATTGAAATCCATAAAACATGGTAGAGGAAGGCTGTGGACAATTTGTTTGTTGTGTACCTCTACACTTGTTGTGTAAAGTCCACCAGCAAACTTCTCCATCTCACTCTTCTTGCCTTTAAAAACAGGAACAGCCAAGTATTCTTCGTATATGCGCCTGTATAATTCCAATATTTCAAGGACCTGCAATTTAACCTCAGTTAAACAGATTTCATATTTTCAAACAAAACCTATTATTTATAAACATGTAGGAACGATGAAACACCATAATAATCATCTGTCTGCTTGAGTGTAGAGTTGGATTACATACCAAAAACGATATTTTATTTATTAAAAAAAAGGCTATTTTGAATATATCAATAAACTCCCAAGTTCCTTACCTCTGTGTCTGCCTCTTCCTTGGTTGCAAATGCAGTGTGCCCTTCCTGCCATAGAAACTCCCGACTCCTACAATCAGAATACGGATTAGCATTGACCATTAAATAAGTTAAACATTCTCTACATGCTTGTAAATGAGGTTTTCAACCAAAATTTCATCAAACATTTTGGAAGCTTATTAAGTAAATTTACACAGTTAATTGAAAATAAATTGCAGAAATTGAACAAGTTAATAACATCCAATAAAGGGCATTGCCAAATTATTTAACATTTCATGCACCCCCTAAATAAAGCAGGGTGATAAAAATCAATTTCTAACAGAAAATGAGAGGAAACTTAAAAGCCGATGGCCTTTCTACTGTAAAGCCTAATCAGTTGACTATATCGCCACTACAAGAGCTAAGCTAACATTCAAGATTAACAATATAAAAGATTTAGTACCTAATAAATGGAGTGGGATTGCTGAACTCCCAACGGACAACATTACACCACTGGTTAAGCTTCAGAGGCAAGTCTCTATGCCCTCTTATCCACTTGCTATAATATGGATACATAACAGTTTCACTAGTTGGCCTAATTGCGATAGGCACTTCCAAATCAGAACTTCCGGATTTAGTTACCCATGCAACCTAAAGAGGCCAAAGACCCATGCAACATAGGTTATAGGAACTTCAAAAGAGAATAAAAGACTATTGAATGATTTGAACAAATTTAGTTGGTATAATAGTGCAATTGAAAATGAATATCCAAACTCAAGTTGAAACAAATTTTCTATTGTACAAAAAGAGTTCAAAATCTCACCTCTGGCGCAAAACCTTCGATATGATCTTTCTCTTTCTGTAGAACACCAGGGGATACAAATAGAGGAAAGTAGCAAGTTTTGATTTTCATTTTCTTTATTTCAGCATCGAAAAATGCCT
Organism: Pelargonium nanum; assembly: GCA_036897485.1. NCBI lineage: Eukaryota > Viridiplantae > Streptophyta > Magnoliopsida > Geraniales > Geraniaceae > Pelargonium > Pelargonium nanum. The sequence goes on along the minus strand of JAYMTF010001659.1, from coordinate 14,440 downwards.
GAAATTTGACATCATTGATACATTGTTCAAACATGAAGAAAAAAACTGCTACATATTGTTTGGTCAATTTCAGACATCCACTAAATATCAATCTTGGAAACACCACATTAATATTAAAACACAACCATCTACGAGAATAATTTCTGTATGGTATTGTGCAAGCATCATCATTTTATTGAAGGGAAACTTGAAATAGTATAGACAAGACACCATCAACATCCCTCAACATTGAATCAAGAGATTAAGCATCAACCAGCATCCATTAGCTAAACCGCCGTTCACGTAGCATTGGAAAACATAAGAATTAACATTAAACGACTTATAAAAAAAATTGAACTTACTTGCATGATTTCCCATATCGACATTGTCCATGGCCTCAGTATATAACAGCCAGAGATATCATAATACTCTATCATTTCACTATGGACTACCACCTGTAAAGACCAACAGTAAAAAATAAAAAATAAAATAACTACAATGTACAATAACCTTAAAATCATAAGTTTCATAGAATTCTAACTACATGAGCAGACATACTAGTCACAATCTCACACTCCCTCCATCCCAAAATGAGTATCTACTTCTTAAAAAAAATTGTACAAAATGAGCATCCACATTCCGTTTTAGTAGTTAGTTATACATGAATTACCAACAATATTGTCGATATAAATTAGTTAGAACTTAAAACCCTTCGGTTTGTTAGAACAATATGGGTATAAAGGGAATATCCAACCCTAACTAACTTGGTACAAAGTGAGTGTTTCACAAAAATCTCCAAAAAAAGTGGCTGAGCAACTACACTTGATCTCTAAAAGGCGCAACATCCATTGCAACTATGCAAAACCCAAATTCTGCTAGAACCCAAAACCCATTTCCATCCCATTATTACAGGAAAAAAAAAACTAATGTTTTCAGAGCAGTCAGTTCAATATGAAAATTTGCACACACAAAGTCACAAACAAACTAAAAAAGTTATCTTTTTCTGTGCAATGTTACAACAAGCTTGGAAGTAAGCAGCATGGCTAAACATTCAACGGTAAAAATAATAATAAAAAAAAGTTAGAGAGTTATATAAACCCACCTCCGAATACCATTCCCCAAAGTTCTCATCTTTCTTGTAAGTGAGACCCAACCCAGTCTCCTTCTTCACCTCCTTCTTCTTCCCTCCTAAAAGCAAAACCAAACAAAGAATTAAACTCACACAAGCATTTCAACAAACACGTTGTGCGCAATTGGGCGTGCCACAACCACTCACCGCCGCCGCCGCCGGCTCCGGCCATGGCCTTCTTGGCCTCATAAGCAGCCTTCTTGGCCTCAGCTGCAGATTTTTTCGCATCGGCCTTGGCCTTCTTAGCTTCGTCAGTGACTTCCATTACTAAACCCAATTCGAGCAAGATCAGGGACTAATTTAGGGATTTGATAACAATTTCCAGATTCATGTGAACAGAAAAATAAAGCTAAATGAGTTGAGAGATTGAGACGTACCAATCGCCGCCGCGGATTTGGCACAGCAAAAGAGAAAATTTGCAGTGTCGAGTGAGAGACGAATAAGAGTAGTGCATGAGACCAAAAACGGACAAAAGTCGCGAAACCTTAAAAGGTTACGGTTTTGCTCTATGTGTCACGGGTTAACCCGTTTCGACCTATGACCCGGTCCATCTCTATGGGTCCTTTTGAGTAATGCAAATTTCTATTTTGGTCCCTCAATTATCTCTTTTGTTCTTAATTGAAACTTAATTTCAATTTTGTCTCATTTCAGTTTTAAGTATCTATATTGTTTTAATTTGGTCTCAAATTATGTCATTTCCGAGTTGGTTCAATTTGTAGTTGACGTGACATTTTTTAAAAATAAAAAATTTATCCTCTACGCTTTTATTTGTCGTTTGACCTAGTTTTATGTTTCAATTAAATTAATTTTTCATGAACTTTCATATTAATACTCTTCCAGTGTTAGACAAGACGAAGTCACTTAAACACATCACCATGTTTGCAACCGATCATTTTACAAATTAAAATACGTCGCCATGCAAATATATTTTTGCATGCAGAATAGTTCATTAAATGTGGTTATTGAATAAACAAAAACGTGTTTCATGTGTTTTCTAGAATCCCTACCATAATTTTATTTAATTAAACTGGCTAAGGACAAGGGATCAAATAAGTAAATATATTAGTACCGAAAGTTCAAATGGTCACAATTAATTAATATTATAAACCTAGAAAAAAGTAATGTGCCATATCTTTTTGGGTTGGTTGTGAAGAGTATATTATTATCCAGGTTCTACATTATCCATATCTACCAAAACACTTTAAATCTCTGAACCAAATAATTAGGAATATTACCCACATAACTTCCCTTAGACAATCTTGGGACTTGTTGATCAATTTGAACTATTATATTATGATCACAAAACAATAAAACTTTTTGTACAAATTTTAGTATAGTGGTACTCTTTAAATATCGAAGTCGGGACATCAAATAATTGTTTTATAAAGAAATTGTGTATAATTTCTATACTATCTCTTAATGCATATGATTTTCATAAAATAGATGATCACCCTAAATGGCTAAATCTTAAACTCGTCTCGTTAGTTAAATCTAACTGAAAAAGCAAAAGTTACAAATTACCCTCATAATCTCTTGAAACATACAGATAAAGCTCCACATTATTCTCACACAATTTAATCAATATTGGAGATCGCATCACTCTCTCAAGATAGCCACAAAAATTCATACATAAAGAAATGAAAATGGTAATTATGAAAGTATAAAAAAAATAACAAGTACTTATGTGCAGTGCATGTGATAAGGGAAAAAAATCATATATATTAAACTTACATGTCGAACAAGTTTAGTGTAGTTTATGGTGATCATCAGTAACGGAAAGTTCCGTGCATTACACAAATCTATGGCATATAGCATCACTTTTAATTATATACTCAAAAATATTGAAACAAAAATAAATAAATGAACAAAAAAGAACAAAGTGAATATATTTTTGGTTGATCCATTCCCTAACACAAAAGCTTTCATCTCTATCTCAACCAACTTTCTCCCCAACCCCACATATTATATGCTCTTCATACCTCACTCATTGTGCTCTCAATTATTTGCTTCCAACACAACCCAATCACATCTCTCCACCTCACTACAACCAAAAGGGCATTTTCGTCATTTCACAAAACACCCAAAGGGGCAAAATCGACCAGCAATACCAACCTCTATAAAAATAGTTGCATGGTTCCATATATCCATACACACAAAACTCACTCATTTCTACATCTTTAAAAAAAATGGAGACAAGCCAAAAGATGCGGAGAGGTCTGATGAAGATGTGCCGAGCCGTGAAGCCGACGAGCCCTCCGCCGATTACGGTGGTGAAGCCGAGCCAGCCGCGGCCGGTTGGGCTGATCAGCCAGAAGGTGTCCGCGGCTAAGCCGGAGGTGGTGGACGGTTCGGTCCGCCCCGGGGACCAAAACGTTGATGACAAGGCCGCGGGTTACATTTCGCATGTTCGTGAGCGGTTTAAGCTTGAGAGAGTTAATTCGGAAAAGAGAAGGATCCAAGATTTGGGTTGTTGACAACCCTTTTATGGTAGATTTACATAATTACATGTTGATCAATGTGTGCTCTTTAGTTTTTTTTTTTTTTTTTGGGTTTGGGGTGTAAACTAGCCGGTGAACCGGTCATTGTATTAGAGCCGATTTGATTAAATTCGAGCTGAAAATGACATCACGTCAAGGGTTTATTTCGGTGAACCGGTCATTGTATTGGAGCCGATTTGTATAAATTCGAGCTAGGAATGACCCCATGCTAAGGTTGATCTATATGCAAATGATAGGTTTGGTTTTGATGATCATAAGATTCATGATTTTTTATCGGTTATACCATTATTAGAAGTTTAAATTCGAAACTCTAGAAAACATATAAATTGTCTAAATTGTTTGGCTCAACACGAACAACAAAACTATAATTGAATTTTCTAAGGCTTGTACTGTATATTTCAAGCCAAGCTACATGATAGGTTTGGTTTTGAATCTTTGATGGCTAAAAAATCGTGATTTTTTCAATCGACTATACCATTAGTTACCACATAGGTTTGAAACCGAGATCTAAGAATAATTGTTACTGATAAGTGATAACCTATGGAGGTTGTATTAAGTTACAAGTTAACTAATATGTGCTCTCTAGGTTTAGTTTTGATGGTCACAAGATTGACATCAAAAAGTTGCTAGTGTTTGGTAATGACGTGTGATTGTGTTAGATATATGTTCTCTTACGTGGAAATTGATGTGGTATGGTAATTTGAAAAAATATGTTACATGACACTGTATTAATGTGACAATTTATCACCAATTACAAAATGAGAATAAAAAAAAATAGGAGTCCAATGGTCAGAGTAAACAAAATTTCAGGTCAGGGACTAAAGTCAAAATTGCGTTGAGTACACGGAAGGAAAACCATTTGACTCATAAATAATGACATGACAATTGTTTACATGTTATAGCAGTTACATGAGTGAGAATATAAAAAAATTGATAAACCAAGGTCAGAACAAACAAGATTTGATGACATAGACTAAAGTCAAAATTTTGTTTCGTCAAGAAAAGCGAAACCATTTAACACAAAATAAAAAATATGACACCTATTTTGATAAAAAATACTAAATAAAAAATAAGGCACTCCTATTAAAAGAAGTAAATTTTTTGCCTAAAAGAATACTTTGAATTGGACAAAAATTGTATACTTTTGACCAACTTGATGGACTTGATAATCTTGCTCATGATATGGTTTAACATCCAAGTTCATGAATGAATTATAAAAACAAGATATGTAATTGAGGTTTATAAAAATGGTGAAATCAAATTAAGACACAACTTCATTTTTTTGGGGGGAAGTGGTAGCATAAATGATGAGGCAATAATATTAAAAAATGCCTAAAGGTTCATTTTGTGTTGCTTTTTGAATATATTCTCATCTAACAATAGCCATCAAGTGAAAATATTTGTTAAAGGAACAAGTTGTATATAGACCAAAAATGAGATTCTAAGCTATATAAGAAAACTAACTTTGAATTGGCATGTTTTAATATAAAATTAATTTTAATCCAATGGTTAAGTAGGAATTACATTCCCAAATGTGAGGCTCTCAACTTTTTTGAAATATAAGTCTAAAATAAATGAGTTGAGTGATAAAGAAGAGAGAAATTTTGTGTATACATAAAAAAAGATTAATTGTTTGTGAACCATTAATTGTAGTGTTACATTTCAATATGTGATAATTTGATATCGAATCTGCAACGCATGAAATCTTTGATCAATTTTTTTTAAGTTCAGATCGCACAAAAATTATTAAAATGACTCTTGAGTAGATAGATTGTTGAAATGTGGATAAAATAAGGCATCGACAAAACACGAATGGAGTTGAAAATAATCCCCAAATAGAGAAAGGATATGTTTTCAGGAATGAGGACCGAGAATGAAAAATTCATCCCAAATTCGCTATGTGTCCTTGCACCTTGATGTTCAACTTAAATCTAAAAAATTCGACTCAAAATTTGAATTATCAGCTTTACGAGGAGTTAGACTTTGCGAAAACTCCTTTTTTACGAGCCTTTTGAATTCAATTTTTTTAATGAAAAGTATATTGATTTATTAATTTTAAACCAAATAACTATTAATTTATTCTTTTTTCTTTGAAGATATGAATTCAAAGTCTTGACCCATCCCAAAACTACATTTAATGGGCCACTTTTATTGATAATGGGCTGCAATTTTAGGCAAATAACTTGGACCGTTGGGCTTCGTTTTGCAGTACTGTTGGGTCTAGCCATGTCCACCTATTCATATTTTTATTGAGGGCTATATAAATAATAAATCATCCTCAAATATACTATAATTTATTTTCTTAAACTAATAATGAATCTTCAAACTATTCAATCTAATTGTTTAGCATTGCACAAAACTTTATATATTCTTAAAACAAAGTGTACTGAGTTTGATGTTAGCGATTATAAACTATGAAACTATAGAGTGGGGACACAAGTTAAATGTGTCGTCTGGAATGAGCTGCACCACATACGCCTCTTTTAAAATGATGCAATGATTCGATTTTACATTGAAAATGCAAAAATGAAATTTTGTTTAGTTTATAAGTTCTTTCACCTATTAGACTTGTATTTTGAAATTGATCGTGCAGGTTGATCCATAACCATAAATTCACAATTAGTCTCACTAAAACTGAGTGTAACGTCTAGATTCTAGAGTGAGTTGCTATGTATATCGCATTAAAAATAAGTTTCATGATATGATTGTACACAAAATAAAAATCAATTACCAAAAAGTCTCTTATTATTTTGAGGTTGACTACTTAGGTTGATCTAAAAAGCTAAATTCAATATCAATCTCACAAAACCTTAATGCATTTCCATGTTAGAAAGTAAAGTAAATTTGAAGGTAAGTACTAAGTATTGGCTTGAGAGGCTTAGGTTATAATGAATATATAATGAAGTTTAGGGTCATTTTCAAAATGATCCATTTTAGGGTTCAAACAAAATGGTGATCCAATCAATAAAATGATCATTTTTGGACAAAGGTTATATTATTTGATTTTGGTACATAGTACTAAAAATTGGAGTGAGAGTAGGACATAAAGAACAAGAGGCTCAATTCAATCAACCAGCTCATAGTGGGGCAATTTTTTATCAGATGTAACAAGTTATCTACCCCACAAACAGCTCATTTCCTTGTCACATTAAAGATTAGGACCAGTCAATAATATTCTTATTTATCAATTAAATCATGTCTTCACTATAGTAAAAAATATATATATATTTGTAATTCACTTTGAGGAGAAAATAAAGTTACTCTCTATGTGTTGTTTTTACTCTTTATATATAGAGCTAGCAAATGAGTCAACGATTTTTAATTTATTATTATTCCGTTTCGACAAAAATGATCCGATAAACATGCAAGTATTCTTTTGAACGGCCCATTTATGCCCGAGTATAAGTGGGTTTGGCTCAATTATATCCCACAACCTATTTTATTAAACTTGGATATTTTTTAATTTCAGACTTGAGGATATCTCATGTTTAATTAAACTTTAGAAAGTGTATATATGGAAGATGCAAAAGAAAGATCTAGTATCGTTTGAACCGTTTATATAATCGTTTGCGTAAATTAAAATAGATACAACTCTTTTTTTTTATCTTTCAAGTATTACAAATTTAAAATAACACTTCACAAAAAACGTGGAAAAAGAAAACATCAAACACATCAAATTTTATTCTTAAAAATAGTTTCACAAAGAATGATTGTTTTATTTCATGTGAGTGTAATAATTTACTTGATTTTTTTTTTTTTTTGTGTTAAATCATATACAAATGTATAAATAACATTCACGAGTATGTGATGATACACATGATCAATAATTTATTTTAAAGTCAATCAAGCCTTTCAAAATATATATAAAAAAATGAATAAAATGGGTGCCATTTACCTTACTAGGCTTGACAAAGCATGTGATGGAGCTATTGAAGTGTGACACCAATTTGTAATTTAAGGCTAATTTGTGAAGGATGGGAAGGTTGATACAAGCATGACAAAAACAATATTGTTAGAAGTGCAAGACAAAATATGGATGTTTAGGTCCATTTATTTCATTTATTGCTCTCTTTTTTTCTCCATGCATAGACATGTGTGGTTGTTGATAGGAATTTAAAAAAAAAGGGTGTTATTGGTGGAGGAAATAGAAATGAATATTTTCCAAATTGTGTCAATGTCCCCCAATCATTTACTTTTTTAAAAATAACAATAATAATAATCTCATTAAAATTAATGATGAATTACATAATGAAGAATAAATTCGACATAAAATCTAATATCCTAATACGAGATGTTCATAAAAACTATCAACAACTATAGGTTAAAATTTTAACAGAAATGCCCACGGATGGAACATTTAGGGAGCGAAAATCCAAGCTCACATGTGGGCCCGCACAGGGCCCACATCGCTAACACCCAATCAGAAGTTGTCACGTTGTCATTATATGAGTTCTGAGTAAAATGCCCTCATCCTGAATACTTGAAGAGAGGATGGATCAAAAGTTGATTCATTAATTCTTTCACTTCTTATGAAGTTTTCTCGCGAGATTTCTCTTTACAGCTCGTCCTCTTCATCGCGTTCTTTGTTTGTTCTTCATATTCTACTTATTGAGATACTTACTTTTACATATGAGAAGACAAACTCTCGTACACACATTCAAATTCCTCTCTTAACGTTCTGTTACACATGCAAGTATGCAACAAGTCCAACAAACCCTTATACCCTATCTTGAGCCCCAAAATATATGACCCAAAGTTCAATAAACGTCTAAACTGAATCAAGTCGAACAAATTCATACATGTATTAGAACTCGAAACCAATACCATTACAAGTCGAGTGCTCATCAACCGTTTTCATTCTGAATACAAAAATTCGACCGTAACCTGAATCGCCAGTTCTACGCACCTAAAACCAACGCACAGTATAATGTACTTGGGTCCCATCCTGATGTAGCTAGTTAGCAATTAAGGAAGTGTAGGTAGACAACTACAATTCACTGCATGATATATTGAAGTGTCCCACGTAGTGACATTAAATACAGACATACCCTCGTACCATGCAATTACAATGCATCAAAACTATCAACAATTTGACTGCAAATTTAATTTTAAATTTATTGTTCACCTTACAAGATATTACACATTAAATTATTTATTTTCATACAACAACTTAGTACAGCAACTATCAAAGCAAAAAATGATTTCGTCTGTAACGACTATTATATATTATTTATTAATATATTTTCTTCCATGATGTTACAATAACTATTAACCACGAGATGACAAAGATATGACTCTGCATTTGGTAGTTGACACCAAATTAAAATATATTGAAATAATATTTTCAAACAAAACAAAATACTTTCAAAATTAGATAATTTTGCGTATCGAATGATTGGATTAATTGAGCAATCGTTTCCGATTTTTGTTTGAGTATAACTTTTTTGTAACACGACTCAATCAAGGGATGAGATATCGCTCTCTTTTACCCAATGTTAATTAGCCGTTATATACTTATATGTAATGCAATTACAAACATTGTTTGATTGTTTCATAGCATACGATTCTTAAACCAGAAAATTGTGACAATCTCATTTACCAAGGAACATATGCACCAATTGACATTATTGACAATCACTTTTGTCAAGTGAGCGAGTAACTCGTGCAGTGATTCTCAAGATTGATATCATGTCTAGTGTAATGATTCATCAGCCACTGCCTACATTGTTAGATGATACATTTCGACCAGATTAAATCAAATTTGTCATTGAGAAATTATGAGTCAGGTCAAGGAAACATGTTCCACTTTTCTATAAATCTCTGAAACTCGAATTGACCCGACCTAATGGTTTACACAAACACCCAGTTTAATGAATTAATATCAAGTTAGGTTCACCTCAATTCAAACCTATTTTAAACTCGAATTGCAGAAATAGATCGAGTCATAGTCCGATCCGATCCAATCGAATCCTCACGCATAAAATATGTTAAAAATAAAAATGTGAACAAGGCGTGCGAAAACAGGCAGGCAAACCACTAGACGTGACTTCCTTAATGAGAATTGCCACAATTGGCATTTTGTCCACGTGTCATTACGCCTGACGTTGATTGTGTCTGACTTTTTAAGGTAACAGATCTGACATTTTATTTCATAAGTAGCCTCACGATATTCAACCGCAGCCGTTGGATCAAACTACTTCTCTCATCATCCTGTGGTCCCCGCCGCCCAACAACAACATCGTACGGGCACATCTCGTTTATTTATAATTTATTTAATTTGTTTTAATTTTGTTTTGCTTGAAATTGATTTGTCATGCGTGACTTCAAGTTGCCTTATTTTTATTGTTATTGACTTGGACAAGGTTTCTAAAGTTGGGAATAATTTCACCAACTTTTATAGGCCAATATCACATGTCAATTGAAGATATTTATCAAATTCAAAACCAATAATTTGAAGAAATTATAAGTTGATAAACTTTATATTTATTTGTTTTTTCATAAAAAAAGAAAAGAAGATGTAGCACCTAGAGGCCTAAACAATGATGTACATCTGCTAAACTCGCGCAGCAACGAGTACATGAACAATACTCACAAAAATAACGATAATATATTTTTGCATTTCGAAGTACTTTTAGAGATGTTTTAGCTTTTTTATTTTGAAATATATTTTGTTGAGTTTTCTTATGACATGTGGAATATGACTCATAAATAGTTGTTGCACATTATTTTGCTTTAAAAAATAGATTGTTCATGTAACAATTGAAATTTGAAAAGAAAATATAATGTTAATAATATCATCAAAAGTTATTTATTTATTTATTATTGTGACCTAAAAATATATGTTGTCATGGACCTACCCAAGGGCCATTATAGTGTTGAAAAATTAAATGAAAGAACATGGAGGTTGATGATAATAATTTTCATAAAAAGTAATGTGTGTGAAGAGAGTACCAAAGAGCAGAAGTGATAGTTACAAGACTTGTAAATAAATAAAAACTTGAACTATCAATTCCTCTCTCTACTATATGCACATTTGAAATTATTACATTTAGATACTTTGTTTCACAAAAGAAGCAACAAAATTGCCCAATTACAAGGACACCTTTCTTTGCTTCTTTTATGATTAAAAAAACTTTTATATAATGTCATCTACAGTCCATTAATACCAATTACTATGTACCATCCCACCAAAAAGTCTAAAAGAGACCCTCAATTTTGGTTAGTTTTTAGGGTTAATATATGGAAACATTTTTCCTCCAAATATTGGCTTCACATGTATTATGTCAAGTGAATGTCTATATCATATTTTAAGAGTACAAAAAGTTTAAAACTTACCACAAAGCATGTGAAACAATTGATATAAGATTATCTTAACTAGAGGTATTGATTTCGAATCTAAAAAAACATTAACGTGTTAAAGTTTCTTAAATAGTATGACTTTGTGGGCCCGCTCGGTATCTGAATACCTTATGGTAAAAGAAAAAAAGTCTTAAACTTTTAATGTACAATTGTGTTAAAATTTGATTTTTTTTTTTATGTTATGATTAGAGATGCATGTTATGTTTGAAGTGCTTACTTACGTACATTACGAGAAATTACTGATTTTTAATAGAACGTTGGGAGAGAGCTATATTATAGGCATTCCATAAACTCCAATGTTATTTACAGACTTATAATAATATTCATTAAATCAGTTGTCGGTATATCTGTATCAATCATAACATAAATAAAATATATATACAAGACAAATGCAAATGCAAGTGCATACTTCTTATAAATGAATGGACTATAGAGTATATGATACTTTTTTTTTTTCTTATGTATAATATATTATTGTTGTTACTATTATTATTATTTCTTGTCTTTTTATAGTTTTAGTGGTCCACTGAGATTGATTATGGAGGATATGGAAATAAAGGCACCAAGGAGGTGGTCGGTAGTCGCAATCAAAATTGAAGTATAAGAATGAGATATTTTAAGTGCACTTCAATTCACTCATTGCACTACCATTGTTTCTCATTTTTACCCATTGTTTAAGAATAAATATTTGGATATCTCATTTTCATTATGTTTGAATAAGCGGCGGAATGGATTGTGCAACTCAAATTTTTTACTTGTCGAATTAAACTCAATCATATTCGTAGAAGTGTGGATCGGATTAGAAATAGACCTTCTAAAGCCAAATTCAAATCCAATAACTTGGACCCTAACAAGAAGTCACTTGAAACCCGACTCACGTTTTTGCGGGTTCATATCGATAAAAATGGCCCCAACCAACTTTCATGTGAGGTCGGGCAAACACACGTCTTTTTCCAATCAGATCATGTTAGACATTTTCATTACAAAACTTGAGTTTTCTGTTCCACCCAAACCCAAAAATACTTTACCCTAAATCCGAATTGTCAACTCAATATAATGTTACTAAACATGTCGGTGAACTAAGCGCAACATAATAGAATGAAGGGAACTTACACAAGGTTACTGAAATGCATGATAATCCCAAACGATCCCATAATTTGCCATGCAAAGTATAACAAACAAAAGGTGAACACATGCACAGTACTTGGTGTTTGGTCTTTGTAGAATCATAGTACAGACATGCAAAACCTAGGCCAGCCAATCCCAGCCCATCACATGCAGTGAAAATGGAAAAAATTCTCAAATTCCAAATCTCAAGAACTCAAAAAGAACAGTCTTCTTCAATATCTGTAAATGGTGAAGTGTTAGGGCTTTTTTGAACATCCATTGCTCATCAGTACCAACCAGGACAAGAATTATTGGGTCACCTATATAGCTTTGTTGCCTTTAAAAGCTGTTGACAGAGAGCCATAGGGCCTCAAGCTTTGTCTCTTCAACTTGAGATCATTGGTATGGTTAGTGTCCTAAGACTCTTGAGTTTGGTCACCTAAATGTTTCATGGAATTAATAGTTGCAAACATGAATATATGGTGGACTGACAAGAACTATTGGTCTTGTCTAACATATGCTTTAAAGGTTGGATCATGAGGTGGATTTAGCTTGGTAAGTGTGTGACCAATTTGAGAAAGATCTATTGTTTAGATGGATCGCTGTCGAATTCGACCAATCAATAGTACATCTGCTCATAATCTTCATAATTTGTGACTAATTTATTAGTACTAATATGTTTAACTGATGTTATAAAATGTGGATCGCGAGATTGAATTGATCTGGCTAGTTGACCCGTGGATAGTTGTAATGCTTTGAAAATTTGACCGATTTTCACTTTATCAATGTCTAGTGGATTCTAATCCATTTGACTATTCCAAATAAATTATAGTATTTTATTGTGTTTAACTCATTATGGAAAACATATATTTCTCATATATTATTTTTATACGTAATTTCACATGTATCATATGCATTGCATGGGTTATACTCATTAGATATATTCAAATTTCGAAAATTTGTTCCAATATGAAAGTCAAATCGTATAGTAAAAAATGAATGTGTTTTCAATATCTTGGACAAAACATTAAAAGACATGCACTCTCAATAATTATAAACATGCATGTTCTCTTCTTTCGAACATGAAAAAACATGCATGTTCTCTATTATTTTAGATTTATAGAATTTTTCATAAATATATTAAAATATCATATTTATTTATTATACCACAAATGGTTTCAATAGTCAAACTCAATTCATATCAAAATACATTTATCGTTCTTTCATAACTTGTAGAAGGAAATTCGGTTTCTCCCTAATCTGGATGTTGTAGTTTGGGGCACCGCCTCAGACATATTCTCTCGACTTGTGACAATAAGGTACACATATATAACGGTAAAAGTCACCTTTCTAGCAAATAGAGCTTAAGTAAGTCAATTAAAATTTAATATAGTAGCATAGCAAACTTTGATCCAACGTCTTGCAAAAGTACATGTATGCAATGGCTCACTTGTAGAAGAATACTCTTGCAGAAGGACATACGCAACGACCTACGTGTAGAAGGAAAAATATTGAAATGTTAAATTAATAAACCCAAGCACCACAATGCCCCACGTGTACGTGTCACTAGTGGACCATGTGTGCAGAGAACAATATCTATTCAACCGGAGAGCGTTGATTTAAATAAAGACCTCACTCGCACATATACGATAATTACATCCAGTAATTCCAGACGTCGCGTATAAATATTGTTAAAAAACAACCTCACTCAAAGACAGTAGCAAAGACTAGTTGATAGTTTAAAATTTGTTGGTGTGTGGGAGTGATGGGTCCAACCATCCAACACTCCAACTCTAAAGTCCTGCAGCTGCAGCAAACGTTGGACCACCTCACAGTGATCGAAACATAGCTTTCTTGAATGAGGCCATGTGGTCTATCGTTGTCAATGTGCACTTGATGTGCCTATTTTTGTTGGACCCCCCCAACCCCACTCCATCTCACCAATGCCTACCTCTGTTTTTCACTTTAATTCCTCATCAACCTTTTTTACAACTCCTACTTCATTTTTGCATCACCATCAAACTTAAGATCCAATGTATGTGCAGTTGCCCCCTAGGGGTGCCGCAATGGTCAAGACACACATCTTCACGTAGGAGGTCGTGGGATCAAATCTCATTGCGTCGGGTGGGATGGGGTTTTGGGTTAAAAGGGGAGAGCTACCCCCTGTTATGTAGCTCGACTAAAAAAAAAATGTATGTGTAGTTTTATTGGATCATGCATGGTTTATATATGTCTCTCTCTAGTCAATGCTATACTTTTGGGGATTTACATATATATATATATGTATATTTTTTGATAAATACCCGAATAGCATTAAGTAAAGGATAAACCATACATAGTCCAGATTTTTGAGATAGCATTCCGTCCT
>JAYMTF010001658.1:0-21988 GCA_036897485.1 Pelargonium nanum | reverse complement strand
CCCATTCTCCATTCCCATTCCCAAACCAAAAACTCTAATCCAAACGGTACCTAACTATACAATCATGGGTGGAGATCAAGAAGATGCTACACTATAAAACATTTTCCATTAACTTTTTCTTCTCTACAATGTTTGGGAGCTGAGCAGGGTACAGCTTAAAACTGTTAATAAGTAAATTACAAAGCTGTGGAAGGGAGAGACAAAGGGTTTTTAACTTTGAGGGTAAGTAAAATAAAAGGTTTAGTAGTTAAAACGCTTTCCGAGTATGTTGCCCCTACGAATCAAGCCATGCCAAGCCAAGCCCGCCCGCGTGTGATTCCATTCTGTCAGTATTGTTCATTTCACTGTCAATCTTCATGATTTTGAACAAAATAACCTTCTTTGCTGCAACAAAGATCCTAAACAATATCAGAATTGAAAGGCGACAAAAGTTGAGTCAAGTTTGAAATGTAATCTAAGACTCTCCTGAGATTGATGCCTTGTACGGGTGAAAAGTACTTAAGTTGCATAGTGACAAACTGACGTGCACATTTTCTTCGGTTTAGTTTGTTAGGTATATAGGGAGACCAACCATGACTGATAGAATAGTTTGCCATAATAATGAAGATCATTTTTCTTTTTAGTTAAACCTACTTCTCAGGCTTATGTAAGCAATTCTGAATCTAGTGATAAAATGTTTCAACCAAACCGCCATAAATCAGACCAAAGATACTTGATGATAAGTCCTTCCACACGAAATAAAATAAAAATTGACACATGCAGGAGACAATGTTGAAATTCTGTTGTACAAGTCAGAACAAGATTTTTCTTGTAAGTGCGGCAATGGGATGGACGGACAAAATAGCTGTTTTCTATTTCACAAACATGGAAATAAGGAAGGTAAGCATCAAAATGGACCACACCTCTACTGATTCTATCTCATTCGGATAGTAATCGAGCTTAGAGATCAAATTATTATGGACTGCGTGTCAATGTTCAGAGAGTGACTTACATGACATGTGGACTCCTGTAAGTGCTCCAGTAACTCAGAAATCTGAAGTTGCTTCATCACCGTAGCATGAAGTACCTGAGATAATAACATGGATATGAAAGTATTACCCGTTAATGCAGTCAAGAGCCAAAACTATCAAAACCCAACCGAGGTAGAATAGTACTTACCCTCTTTGTTTTATCAAGGTCCATCTCAACAGATTTGATTCTGTCCAAAGATTCCATAAGGATTTGCTCTTTTTCCAAAGGAATTTCAGCACGCTTGCTGCTAAGTTCTTCAAACACTTTCTCTAATGTCTCAAGACGTTGAATACATGGAAGAACACGATAATATTCATTGACAGGTTGAACAGATTCAACAACTGGTGAAGGGCTATGCACATTGCTTACAATCAGATTAGATGGAGAAATGTTGTTTTGTCTTCTCCAAAATCCAAAGCTAAAACCCCGGAAAAATGTAATTAGTTTGACGATAAAAGATATCAGTTTTCTTCCCATCAAGTCAAGATTCCTTTTATCAACTTTTTCCTTGACAGAGCCGAACCAATGATTGACTACAGTACCTACAAAGATACATCAAAATTGATATGAATACGGATGGTTGGGATGAGAAAGAAATTTGTAGCAATAGTTTAGAACTACACCAGAAACATTCAAACATGTCTAGGGGCAGTATCCATATGTGGAGATGACAAAAAGACACAAAAAATACATCGATGTGAATCTTGGAAAAACTAGAGAAAGGAAATATTATGTATAACATTTGACAAATACCTTCTATGTTTGATGTCCTCATGGGAGAACTCTCCACAGCATTTGTTTTATGGGGTTGATCCTGTACATTTACAAATCCTCGGTCACTGTCAAATCTTTTCTCAACTGAAGTAAATTTATCATCACAACTGTAGTAAACATGAGGATCTGATGCTCTGACCTGCATACACCACAGTTTTACCCAATTTAATAACCTCACAAACATAACAATTGCACATCATACAGGACCGAGTTAGGTTTTCAAACTCACTTCTTCGTGAACTGGGGCCAAACAGGGAATGGAGGAGCTTCTTCGCCCAAGTGGAGAATAAGGGTCGTCAATATCTGATCCAGATTCTACTGCTGATGTATCACCACTATTCCTTCCCTGAACAAACACATAATATCATGTTATGTAACATGTACCAAATTACTTACAACACATCAAAAAACTGTAGATCGGAGAAACTTAACTTACCTTAAGAGGGCGTATCTGAATATAAGAGTCAATTTTTTGTTTGTCATTAGACACTCTAGTAACTTGCCTGATAAATGTTGCTTCAGCATTATGCACAAGCTACAAATAAGGAGACCCGCATTAGCCTCCAGATAACATCGGATATTCATTTAATATGTCAAAAAACATTTCATGCCTAAAGTATTCTATCAACATTAAGCATTACACACACAAATCACAAATGGCGAGGAAAAAAAAAACACTACCTTCATTATCTCAGGATCATTCCATGGACCCTTGTTAGATCTTAGACACCCACCTTCAGCAGCACATGTGCACGACCCACCCAAGAAATCAGGCAACTGACTGAATGGAAAATTTAGTAAGCTAAGAATTCATTATTAGATTTAAAACCAGACAGAATAAGCAACAAGAAATACACCTAGCATCAATGACTTCCAGTAGCTTACAAAGGGATTTGGAATCCAAAACCTGCATATTCACAAAAGAAAAAAAAAGGTCAGCGAAGATTTCATGAGAATGAACAACAACACATCAGTGGCCTGCCTGCTAATTACCTGTATCTTCCCTATAGTCTTTGGGTCAAGAAATTTCTGTGCAGTGGGCCATAGCATCTTCTTGAAAGTAGGGCCAGCATTGACAACATACATTCGATGTAATGTCTGTAATATGTTAAGACACAAATAGGATGATGAAAACAATACTGGAAGTATAAAAAGTATGAGAAGAGAAGCAATGGAATGGTGGAATACCTCAGGGTAATAACTATTGTCTACTTTTGTCATCGCCGCCAAGAGATTTGCAGCAGCCCGTGTGAAATTTTTTATGCCCTGCATTTTACAAATCATAAACCATTTGTTAGAGCTGGCTCTCTAAATTTTGTCCTCCGTTAAACCACATTAACAGTGTGATCTACCCCAAAACCTGTAATGAGAATGCT
The DNA here is from genome assembly GCA_036897485.1 of Pelargonium nanum. Taxonomy (NCBI): domain Eukaryota; kingdom Viridiplantae; phylum Streptophyta; class Magnoliopsida; order Geraniales; family Geraniaceae; genus Pelargonium; species Pelargonium nanum. The sequence goes on along the minus strand of JAYMTF010001658.1, from coordinate 18,827 downwards.
ATTTTTCTGTATAAAACATCCTGACCAAAAGCCAAACTAACTAAAATCCTAAAGGTACAAGCAAATGCGCTACACGAATGACAAACCTACATTACATCTCTTTCCCCTTGTAACATTGTGACATTTGATTGGACAAAAGGATTTTATTTTATGCTAATAGATCCAACTCAATTTGAGAATGGGTGTCAAGATAAAGTTCACATACCAGACCATGCACGTCTAGTATTGTTGTTGTTGAACAGATCTGTTTCTTTGCAGCAATTGAACAAGAAGGAAACTTCTCCTGTATAGCCTTCTCAAACTCTTGGACATGGTACTTCATGTATCGATCAATTGTGGTTATACGCATAAGCTTGTTCGGGTGAGCTTTTCCAAGCCTCTCAATGTAAACTGGTCTACCTTCCTTATCAACACCATGGTAGCCTTGAGGGTAATATTCCAAGACCTCTTCCAGCTCTTCAAATTCAAAATCCTTTTTTTATTGATCATTCAATAGTATCAGAGATGAACAAAAATTGAGGTTTAATGAACTAAACTATTGATTACTACAAAAGAAATGCTAAAGAAATGACTACCCATGTTCATGTTACCACTAAGTACAGCTTCAAGTATGCAATGAATAGACTATTGAGCTCATATTGGAAAATGATGGCTCAAGAAAAAGACAAATGTCTATAAGTTTAGAATTAGAGGTATAATGTTACTTGATTACCTCCAATATGGTATCTGTTCCATATTCTTTTCTCCAATTAAGCATTTCTTCCCACATCTGGATCGTTCTTTCAATGTTAAACTCCCTAGCCTTCAAAAATCTACACGAAAACAGTTCAAGTGAGCACATCCCAGTATATCTTAACAGGCCCGCTGAAGGGCAAAGACGCACCACATGCTTGATCACATAACTCGAACTTTACACCTAGTATGTTTGAAAGAAATAATTCACCTCAACAATGTATGGTAGTCATCATGCCTGGATGGCAACAAATCCCGGTCAATGAGTTTTTGCTGCAATGCACGAACAGCACTTTCCTCTTTTGCATCTCTTACATCCTCTATGGAAACTGATGGAACTCTATAATCAATTTTCCTTTTTCCTCGTTTCTTAAGAGAATGAGTGAACTTATTTGAAGCATTTATCGCCTTTTTCTTGAGAGTTCCAATTTTCGATCGTCGCCTGTCATCCTCAGAATTCTCTAAATCTGATCTTCGCTCTCTAATTTCCTCATCAAGCCCGGGAGCTTCAAAGCCTTCAGCAAGACAAACAATGATGCCATCTTTGTGAACAAGGGTGAATATAGCCTTTCTAGGTTATCATCAAACATCTTTCAAGGAATGAAGTATCACGTGTGCACTAGTTACTAATTTCAAATTTAAAACTTGTTGCTAACATATGCATTCTGGAAACTACCAAACCATACCTGACATATTCGTTAGATGCAGAAGGAGCAATCTTCGGTTCTAATCTTCAGAGCTAAGAACACAAATCGGTAGCAAGCTCGCAGACATGCATTCAATTAAACACTGCAAGAATCAGGAGCAAACCTTTTAGCATCACAGAACAGTAAATGCTTCAAGTGCATATCATCAAATCCATGCTTCTCTACACCAGGAAGATCATGCTAACCAACCTAAAAGTCCACAAATAATCACCAAATACTTCATATATTCAAAGTTCAAATCCTTTTGTTCTCCTTATGGGACAGTTTCCCCTGAACTCAACACTTGAGGATTCTCTAAATCAAAATTTCCAGAAAACTAAAAACTTTTTGCAATGTTCACTTCTCATATATGCATTTAAAGAGATTGAACAGATCAGAAACTGGTAAATCTCAAAAACATTAAACAGCTAACAAACCCTTCAATCTTTTACTTGATTCTCATTTTTCTGATCTGTAATCAGTGAAAACCAAAATGCCCACTACTGCTCAGCTGAATATCAACAAACCCATAAAAAGAAAATCCCAAAATCAACAATTTTTAATTCACATTCCATCAAACCCAGCTCCCAAAAAAAGGAAATAAATTAAACAAATCAAAACGCCATTAATTCAAATAAGTGAAACCGTTAAAAAGAAGAAGAAGAGAGAGGTGCGTAAATATCATTAGTCCTCTGCAAGCATTAAACACCACAAGAAGCTGAAAACCGCATTAAATCCACCAATGCCGACACGAAAACGTACGGATCTCGCACAGACCGAAACCACCGTTACACAACATTAAAGCCACCGACAGACACCACCACAAATTCGACACCAAATCGAATCAAACACCCTCAAACGCACCGTTTAGTTTCGGAGATCCCGGAACTTTGCAGCTCCGCCGGAGAAATATATTGAATCACTGCCCCAGAGTGAGATTTTTCCCGGAAAAGGCGAGATTTTAACCGGAGAAACTGGGGAAGGAGAGAGATTGATGAAGAGGGTTTTGAGAATTTGGGTAAATCTTCAATGGGTTTGTTTCACTTTTTCTCTTTCTTCTGGTTTTTGTGCAGAAATTCCGGTTGGTATGTGTGAAGGTTGCAGGTACTCTTTGCTTTTTTGCTGTGCTTCGCTTATTTGTCACTCGCTGTTGCGTACGTGTCCTTTTCGGCTTTTCTTTTCCTCGTTAATTAACAAATTCAAACCAAAAAATAATTATAATTTTTTACTGCGAATAAATAGATTAAATTAAATTATTAAAAATTGTACCACCCAGAACTCAGAAGTGTTACGGAAAATTGGAGCGACGGCTTGGGAAAAAGTAATGGCGTGCTGTTGGTTTTCACCTTTTTAGCTGTGTTGAGAATCTGTCTCTGCCTTTTGCTGTTTCTCAATCAACAATTAAATATTATTTTTAAAAAAAAAATTAAAATAGCTAATGGAAATAATTCAATTTACTCTCAAAAGTTATCTAAATATAAGCATTGTTAACTCAGTTGGCCACCTTATTAGTCTAATGCAAATTTAATTCCAACACCCTGTCCTTAAAAAAAAACATATATATATATATAGTATAGCACCTCAACTATATTTCAAGTCTAAGTAATTTGATTTTTTTTTTTCAATCTTGCAAGTGGTACTTTATTTTTAAACTGAGAGAATAACAAAGTATAAAGTTTTGAAAAAATTATTACATGATTTTGCAGAAATGAATGGTGATCGAAACCAAAACTCCAAGTTATTACACCGGTGGAGAGGCGAGCAATGATTGCTAGAGTGTCCAATACAAAAGAGGAAGCATTTGATTTTACAAAGAGTGACAAACAAATCTGGTTGGAATTTGTTGAAAGTAGGATCATTTCTTGCTAATGATATAAATCATAGATAGGGTGACCGGACATTTGTTTTGCATTGATGGCTGACCAACTTGTTTTTGAGGATCGAAGACCATTGAGAGAGGTCATTAAGCAAATTGAATGTTGATTGTAACCCTCTTACCCATTCCAATACTATCTAATTATGAATGGAGGCGGTTTTGAAATCTAATATGAATTATGTATAGAGGAGCATTTAGTCGGTTCAGGATGTGGTGAAGACTAATTGTGAGTGGCAGGTCAGATCGGGAATGGGGACCTATCGTGTAAGGTATTGTACGTGTGTTGGAGGTTGTGGAAAGCTTGTATATATTAAGGGAGTATGGGCGGGGAAGTGGTAGGAGGATCGTCTATAAGACGCGCTTGGCTGGAGGTGAGGGAGAGGTAGAGGGATGTTGGCGTTGATTTTTTCCTAAATGGGGGGGGGGGGGGGAGGCCGCCAATTTTGGGTATCCAAAATGGGGTGGAGCTCCTATGATATTTTTCACTCTCTATATAATTGAACTCAGTTGATTTGTGGATAGCATGACAGTTTTTCATATGCTACAGGTAAAACACCCAAATTGTTCTATAAACTTTCATGATTTTTCTAATTTGATCCCTAAATATTTTAACCAAAAAAGTACATGAATTTTTGTGTTTCTACTTAATTTAGTTCTAAAACTTTTATTTGACCCAAAATAGTTTCTGAACTCGGTCGTCTCTTCTCGTTCATATTAGTGCCGAACATGCTGAAAATTGTAGGGTAATGTAAAGACTTGTAAAACTAACACCTTCATAAAAAATAAAAGGTTAAGGTGGATTCCTGTAGAGGCAAGCAAGAAAAGAAAGAAGCAAAAACTTTCTAAAGTAATGTAAAAAATGGAGGAAAGTGCATTGGCAATGAAAAAGAATCTAAGAAAAAGATTGCAAAGAAAGAGGTTGATGGTACATTCCACAATTTGGACAGTTGCTGTGGCTCTATCTATCTACATTACTTGTCTGTATCTATCCCATCCCCAAGACCCCAACCCAACAACTTGATCAATCCAATTCCATGGGTTTTAAACAAGAATCTCATATTCATGACATTCACTACAAAATAATAACAATAACAATACAATGCAATGCAAATATTGCATTGCAATGTAAAATGTGAAAATGTGTAAAGCAGTGTGGTCTTAGGAATTCCAAGAAAGCAATTTAAGCGTAGCAGAAAGCACACACAGACTGCGTCGCTAGACAAGTCCTTTTCGACAAGACAGACATTTATACATACAGCCACCACTTTTTGTTTCATTTTTGAGACCTTTCTTGACCTGTCACATCTCTTTTTTAACAGAAAAATTAATGTTGTGAATATTGATTTTCTAGGGTTTGTGTGTGTGCAGCAATGGAATGGTAACCCTTCGAATTTTACGACGGCCGCGTGTCAGGAAAGTTGCAACAATTGGCGCGTGTAAACAACGGGTGTTAAAAATAAGAGGAATTGTAATAGTTATGTGAATGATTTATGATAACTAGTACATACGAAACTTTTTTATACGTGAAGTTGAGATTAGAAATAAGAAATAATCTTAAACTAAAAAAAATAGATTAAAATTGTTTAATTACAATATATTTGTTATTTTCACCAATACTTTTACTAATTCTACTAAATTTAGAATCTTAATACTCCTCCTCCAGCTGGAACATATGAACAAAATCAATGCGAGAGCTTTAACTTTTATTCTTATTTCTCTTTAGAACTTTTGATAGCATTAAGCGGTTGTTGAATTTGATTTTAGTGATAGATGGTTGCAAGACTTGGTTATCGAGGGAGAGAACAATCGGTTAGAGCCGATGAGAAGAAGACGTCAATGTTGATGTCACTACAATGTCAACGCGACACACTAAATTGATGATTTTCGTCTTGTCCACTTGATAAGGATGTTGAGTATGAATTGTTTTAAGTGTCAAAGTCCGGAGATGAGGCTGAAGGCTTTGGCCCTTGGGGCGAAACCCGAGGTTTCAGTCCGCGATTTCAGCAACATATGACTTGCGCGAGACAACAAATCAAAGAAAGATGACCCCGAAGATGGTGTCAGGACACCGTCTCGAATGTGAGAGCAAGATCTCGGCCTTAATCACATCAACTCTAGATAGCATTAATTTCTATAGATATGAAACAAGAGAGATAAAGTGAAATGCAATTGTGAGGATCAACTTTTCTTGCTAAGAGAGGGGTTTATATATTTGTTACCATTTCCTCCACGTATCAACGTGTGATTGGTCGATGGCGAGGTGAGGTCGGCTTTGAGGCCACTTGAGGCTTGAAGTTCTAGATTCTCCAAATGCGCTAGGAGAGGTTGACAGTTTCTGTACATCCCTTGTGCTTTAGGGTGTACTCCGAAATCCCTAGAATCCTACCACACAGAGTAGCGTCCTAGGATTTTCAATCTTGTGAACCCTCTTTGATTTTCGAGCACGCCTTACAAGGGTTTCGAGTGAGCTGAGATGCTTCTTTACGATCATTGTCACTAAACTATAATAAAGATAGTCGCACAACTCTATTTCTTCTCATTTTTCTCTAAGTTGCAAACACGAGAAAACTTATTTCATCTATCTTTCTTATCAACGGGGACTTGCGACTATAAACTTACGGGTCAACCCGCAAAAATTGGGTTATAACAGAATAGTTTTATTAATTATAAACGAATGGTAAAAAATTCATATATACCTTACAATCTTACATGAATCCTATATGTAATAGACATGACATGAGTTAATTAGTAGTAAATTTGATTGATCTCTTCTCTGAAATATTAACATTTTATATTGTAGTAATATTTAGAAGAGGTTCTTTAATGAAGTGAAATGTTTTACTACATCCGTTTCAAATTAAATATCATTCTAGAGTTTAATTTTTGTTTCAAAATAAATGTCACTTTTCATTTTTGGCAAACATTTAACCATGACTTTCCCATAATGTCATTTCTCATTATGACTTTCATATGAAAGATGAAAAACTTTTAACATTAAAGTTATATATTAGTAGTGGACTAGTAATTATGAGTTTTATGTCTTTATCTACTTTTAGCATACATATGCACATGATTTTTCCACAATACCCTTTGCATTCATAAATAGTACTTATCCTAATAATGACTTCTATTTGAAAGATAAAAAGTTTTAGCATTAAAGTAGAATGAATATATTAGTAGAGGATTAGTAATGATGAATTTTATATCTCTATTTAAGGGTATAAAAGTCATTTTATGTCTCTATTTAAGAGTATAAACGGATGAAGTATTTATGAAAAAACTCTAAAACGACGTTTAATTTGAAACGGAGAAAGTATATATCATGTTTGACTTGTCCTTAAATAAATACTACCGTAAATATAATGAACTTCATTAATGAAAGAAGGTTGAAAACCCTAATACAGATACCGAGATTGAAGGAAAGTGAAAGAATAGTAAGAGAGTAGTCGCTTTCTGGGTCTCAGCTGTAATAAACATCAAGAAGTAAACAATACAATTACAAACAAATGAATTCAACGCAAAGCCACAGCCACGGCCCGTGATTCTCTACCTCTGACACTATACAGCCATTACATTAGCTTTGTGTTTCGGGTTTTACGCAACCACCATCACAATTAATTACTCTCTCAGGTTCAGACAATGTGATGGCTACACTAACTAATTAATGCTGCACGTGTAATTTTACAGCTTATTCCTTTATTTCATCACTACTATTATCTCTCTATAATTATTTGCTCTTCCTAAATCATTACTCATCTTACTACTACTCCACTAATCATTATGTCTTCAACACTATTTTTATTTATTTTTTGTATGAAAATGATTCTTTCACCAAAGGTGTGTATTAGGAAGGGGCTTGGTGGACAAAATATTAACCGAAGATTGAATCTTGATATACCCCACAACAACAGGTTTTTGTTACTTCAAGATATAATGGCAGCCACAGATCATTTGATTGGAATGAAATTTGAAATTGGTACACTTGACGAGTTGAAAGGGGATGAAGTAAGATCTAGACAAATTTTGGAAAAAAAATAAGGATTTTGTGACTGAGAATGCGTCACATCAGCGTACATACAATATACATGCATGTAGATACATGCAACAATCCACTTCCGTACTTTTTTTTTTTTTGAGAAGATGAAAGGAAAGTGTGTAATGGTAAAAGAAAGAAAAATAAAGGGCAAACGAGTAAAATATATACTAAAATAACAATATAATTTGTAAACCAATTAAATTGTGACACATGTCACATTATTTTCATTTTAATTTAAAAATTTACATGTTTGCACCACATATGTACATAAATAATTAAATAATAATTTTAGATGTAATTAACAATAAAGACTAAATTGACTTCATAAATCAAAATTCAAGAACTTATATGAATTTTTTTTTTAAATTCAGAAACTAAATCGAATTTTTTTTAAAAGTTGAGGACTAAAACTACCTTTTATCCTTTTTAATAAATATAATTCAATATCAAATTCTTGATGATTGGAATGAACCAATAATGTAGTTTAAATGAATGGTGATGATTAATTATGATAGGTGATACAGCTCATCAAAGTACACAACAGAGTACAGCAAATGGCAATCGCAGACAGACTTTATGTCCATTGTATATGTGGCCACAACATATAACAACACACCTTAGCTACCAAAATGCACTATAATTGACTCTAGGGTTTTGATTAATTACTACTAATATAGTTAGATCTCAATGCAAATCACCAATTATTAGAAACCTGTTCAATAAAATAAATTGATAATTTCAGCATATTTCGTAAGTTGTTCAATAATTACTAGTACGCCAAGTATCATGCAATGAACACATCTCATTTATTAATAGGACATTGGCACCAAAGAGTAGCTCTCAATTCATCACTTTTCAATTCCAATGCCAAATGCACCATCATTCCCTTATAAATCAAGTGTGCCATTATCGTGACATTGTGTTCTATTTGGTTTGTATGTGGTACAAGTTTGGAATTTTACCGATATGTACACGAGAATATTAGGTACTTCTATCGCACAATCCAAACTAATACGTTAGAAAAAAGAGAAAATGATTAGTGAATCAGTAACTTTTTGAGAGAGAGAAGATTACTCAGTTCATAGAAGAATACTGAGAAGGAGAAATAGAAAAGAATTATCAGTATGACAATCTTCACAAGTGAGAAAGGACTGCATAAAGATGAAAAGCCTAACAAATAACTAAAAATTAAACCAAATATTCGATCCCTAACTAATATGAATACAAGCCAATAAATAACAACTAGAGAAAATATTCTAATTACAATAGAACTCTTGATCCTTAATTAAATTTCAACTAGCTCACTTGATCACCCTAATGGCCGACCTTTTAAAATATTCAAACTTTTATATAAGTGAGCTAGACATGCATCAAACTTTGTCCAATATGAAAATTGAATATATTGTAAATAATTAATACATGGATCTCTGTTTCAAAATAAGAATCACTTTAGAAAAAATTTAAAAATAAGTGTCATTCTACTATTCGAAGATAATAATGCATCTAACTTTCAAATTATGTACAATTTTAAATTATTAAGCATAATATTTATGGCTAACACTAGTAATAATTATGTAAAATCAAATAAGTCGCATCATATTAAGTTACATTGGAGTTAAAAATTATTCGATAACACTTATCATGAAACATAAGCAGTAATAAAAAGAAAAAAAAACATCACCACTCAATAACAAACATAAATTTAGTATTAAAAATATAATTATCGGGACAAGTGGCTTAAGACGCTTGTTTCTCTTGAGGTTTCAGGTTCAAGACTAGATTGTTACGCTTGCTGATAGAAAATGACAAGTACTAAAAATGTAAATTGAATCCAAGTTACACCACTTGAGAATTATACAATCAATCAGTTTGATGAACAAAAACATGAAAAAATGAATTGTGATGAGAGAAGTGTGAAGTTGGATACTGGGGACCAGGTAGAATTTGTGAAGCCCACACCAAGAAACATGACAATGGTAATGGTGTCAAAAACCAGTAGAAGATAAAATATATGGTAATGCAGAGCCAAAATGTAGTGTGGGTCAATAGGGACATCTCATCAAACTTACCTTCTGCCTTCTCTCTCTCTCTCTCTCTCTTCAATTCATTCATTAATAATAAATATGGTGGATACACAGTTTGTACACACACCTTTGAGCACCACTCCTCTTGTCCTTTTTTGATAATGATGCCAATGGAATGCTTGGATCATTTTGTTTTTGTCCTTCTCATTTTGTTTCACATCCCAATTCCATATTTTACTTCACCAAGCCCAACCACAAACTCACTCTTGATGAATTCATCCCATTTTGGACTTGAGTGTCATTAGACTTCAATGTAGATAAACTCAATTCTTGATCTTCTAAACTAAAAGTAAATCTTTAAATTAATTAGAGAATATGTAGTGGTACTTCGATGCTTCTCTTTCTATAATATAGGAATTCAGATTTGATTTCAGTTTTGAGGTTTATTCAATCAATTATTAGTTGGGTGTAGGATTTTTTTTTTGGGTGTTTGAGCTTCAATGTGGTTCTATTTATACATTTTTCGGTGAGCTTCTCGTCTTAAGCCGCATCCCCTCAAAGTCACATCTATCGAAAGCTCAGTCTGGTGCATGAGTATTCAATTTGGCATTCCAAATTGCTTCGCGTCCTTAGGTCAAGTCCCTCAAGGAAGACTTTACGTAGGTTTGAGTTTATAATATTCACCACCCGTCTTGAAATAAATGTTTTGTTTTTATTTTGTGAAAAATTAAAAAGAAATTTGTTAGTGTCATATATTTACTCTTGTATCATTATGATAAGGTGTTAAGAAATACTCCATCCGTTTCAATATGAGTGCCCTTATTTCAATTTTGACAAAAATTAATGAAAAATTAGTTAGTGTGGTATATTTACTCTTATATCTTCATTTATGTGTTGAGTGATACTATCTAACTTGTTATAATTATATTATTGACAATTCATGCATAACTAACTTACTTAAAAAAACACACTTTCGGAACAAATGGATTACTAATTAATTTGTTATAAGGATACGATTGACATGTATAGCTAATTTACTAACTCGTAAGCTAAGTGATTTGCGCACCACTTAAACACCATTGAGTCTCAGGTTTGAGTCACATGTGCACTATCTTGGGAGGGAGGAAGTAATCAACTTAATTTTATGCTTCCATTTGTCATTGGTGTGGGTGGAATTTGACTACAGTTGTGTGACTTTGGGGTGATCCTTAAGGCAGTGGTTCTGGTTTGTTTCCACTTTGTTGGAGTTGAGATGAAAATCTTAAAATCCTTGTACAAAATATGTTTTGAATTTAATGTCCTCAACTCAATTAAATTCAAGTCAACTAAATGAATAAAACAATAATTCAAATTTGTATTCCACCGAATGTTCTCTTTATTTCCTTTCTTGCCTCCCCATACAAACACTAAGATTTGAATATAAAGTAGTGAAGTGCGAAGAAGATGGTCAAGCACTAAGATTTGAATATAAAGTAGTGCATTTAATATCCAGTGTGTACTTTGTATGTATCTATTTCTAAAAGTCAACGAAGAATAGATTAGTTAGTGCCTAATACCCAATTATTCAAATATGTATGTGTGTGAACAAAACACAGACTAAAAAAAACCATTTTTGCTTCTCACCAATCTTCATCTCTTTCAATCGCTACGCAACAGATTGTTTAATTGCAGATCAACTATGGGAGCTTTAATGGCAAAGCCTGAGTCATCTACAAAGGTTTCGGTGCCAGAGACAAAGCTTGAGCTCAAAATCGTCGAAGCAATGAAGCGAAGAGCAGCTTCGGGAAGTTCCATGAAATCTTTCGACAGCGTTGTCTTGAAGTTCCCTAAAATCGACGACAGCTTTAGAAAATGCAAATCTGTTTTCGACCAATTCGGTACATTTCTACACCATTTTTCCTATGTTGTCTTTGTTTTTGTTATTTGATATTCGATCCAGATGTTTATTTGTTTTTGTGACAGACGAGGACAAGAATGGGGTTATAGATCACCAGGAGCTCAGAAAATGTTTCAAGAATCTGGATATTTGTTTCACAGAGGAGGAATTGGAGATCAATCAACTGTTCGAGGCGTGCGATGTTAACGAGGATCGGGGAATGAATTTCAATGAATTTGTTGTGCTTCTCTGCCTTGTTCATCTTCTCAAGAAGGATCCAACTACTCCAAATTCTGTATCCAATTCATGTCATTCTTGCTACATTTGTGTATTTCATTCAGTGTAAATGTTAGTACATTTGTGTTCCATGACAATGTTGGTAGATGGGGAAGGGGATGCCGGATTTGGAGGTGACATTGGAGATACTAGTAGATGCTTTTGTGTTCTTGGACAAGAACAAGGACGGGTACGTGAGCAAGAGCGAGATGGTGCAAGCCATAAACGAGACTATATCCGGGGAACGCTCTTCTGCCCGAATAGCCATGAAAAGATTTGGTCAGTTATTTAACTTCCCGTTATGCTAACCTATTGTAGATAGATAGCGTTGTCTTGACGATGTTTTGTTCAACTATTGCAGAGGAGATGGATTGGGATAAAAATGGAATGGTGAACTTCAAGGAATACCTATTTGCATTCATTCGATGGGTTGGAATCGACGACAACGAGGAAGAAGAAGATGATTAATTGACAAGCCTTAGATTTAGTCTAAATATTGTCTATTTCAATTCCAATAATGTATTTTAGTTTATGAACAGCAAAGCAAAAGACAATTACAATTTGTATGAGACAATAAAGAATTGACTCTTAACAAACCTAAGTATGATCTATACACAATACTTAATAGTACAAAACACTCAACTCCAACTCCAACCCAAATCTAAGTGTATACAAACAAACCATAACTTAACTTTCTCAATCACTATCAAAACTGTCATCACAATCTTATAATAATAATAATACTACAAGGACACACTTGGAGACCAAAATGCCTAAACCCAACATACAAAAGCAATAAATACCTTCAAATCCTTACTACACCATACCATACCCGCGTCTAGGCCTCCCCTCCAAAGCAACATCTGTGGCGTGGCAAAAACTAATGCACAAGCTCCAAAAACCCGACTCAAAGAGAAAATTTCATTACCCCCTTGTCTTGGCCCGCTTCATACCAAGACTGTTGTTGAAGGGCGACAAAGAACCAGACATGGGTGAACCTTCCTCTCTTAGTGTTCCATTGAGCATAGCTAGCTCTCGAAGCTGTTGTTTCTTGTATAAGTCATGAGATTCTTCCTGAACAAAAGAGCAAGAAAACTATGTTACACAGATGTTTCGGAGAATGAAGCTAATGTTGTTGGCCGAGTATGTGTATATTTTCAAGAGTTGGCTGAATGTTACTTACCACTGGCTTCAGCAAATCTTCAAGTATTTCACGAGCTTGCATTAGGCAAGTATCAACTATTTCAATTGGTAGTTCTGCCTCAACTAGAATATGGAGAGGTTCATTCAGATGCTCATACCCCGGTTTCCCTCTCATCATTTCTTCCTTTAAAACAAATAATAGTATTAACTAAGAGTAAGTTAAGAATTTTAATAAGAGAGGAAACAAGGAAACAATGATTGTCCAATTTACTCAGCAACATAAACAATTTATGCCGATTTAGGAATACATGTAGCAAAAATAAACAGTTGCATATCTTGCCACGACCTATAGCAGACATAACATTGTATCAAAAAATATATACTTCACCAAAAGAAAGTGAAATTAATTCCAAACTAGAGCCAAGCTATCCTATCTTCACTATTTAGATGCCAAGCTATTGTTCAATTCCACAGTTCTGCGTATGATTTTCCTTGTCACAAGGTAAATAAGTCATAAATTTATATATTTTAACAAAACCATAAATCCGTATCTGATATCTACGCTATAACAACTTTGTGCATGTTAGAACTTAGTGTAGGAATGGTTATAAGGACCTTTTTTCAAATCCAGCAACATGAATTTATGCAAAATAATCCATGAATAAAAGATGATCTCATCATTACCCTAGCTGGATCCTTGATGCTCCCACGCCCTCTGATCAAAACTCGACACTCTGTACTAGCTTCTACTCGTTTAAGAGAGTTGCCCCTGGGACCTAGGAGGCGCCCGACAAAGTTATACTGCATGATAAAATAAAGGTTAGACACTGCAAAGGAAAAGTGACAGAAATCACAAGAGGAAAGCTGTAATCATACATTAGGAAATTTGTCAACGGGGATATCCACCCTCATCGTTCTCTTAACAATAAGACCGGACGAGCTACCTTGAGAACTCAGCCAGTTTTGCGCTGATGAGGGCTGTAATAAACTGGACAACTGCATACAATCCCAAAAGTTGTTAGCTAAATAACAAATAAACAAACCTATCCCACTGTATATGGCAGTACGACATAACGTGGAACTTCGAACCTCAAGTTTTTCTCAGATTCTTATAGTAAAATGTGAGAAATGATGGATAAAGCATCGAAATGCAATACAAATATATATTAATAACCATGTCACATGCACAAAATTGCAAAGCAAAACATGGGTTGATGCACAACTTATTCATAGAAGAAATATAAATAAAATGAGATCCTATAAACTAAAATGTGGAATGAAATTGTTCAGTGCAACTAGCAAAGACTAGAAAGCTCATACGTAGTATGGTTTCGACATAAGTGATTGGCATCTGACTGGCAGTTTCAGCAGCAAAACTAAAAATGAGCATTTTCAGTCTGTGGATCAGTTAAATGTTACCACAAAGTTGCTCTTGGATTAGAAACTATATATATGACAGTACATGGTCAGTGAAGATTGCCACTACAGAATAGGAGTCATTGTCTCAGCAGTCTACATATTAGACAAACCCCCTGATTGATACTGTGCAGTTAGGGATTTTTTCCTAATTGTTTCACACCATCACTAGGTTATGTGTATTTATACAGTTTGCCTTGACAACAGAATAATAGAATTCTAAAAACCTAAAATATATTTTTCTTGGCTTGTTGATATTAGCCTCAGCCTGCCTGTCACAACAAAATTGGCATTTGATATTACAAGCACTCAAACAAAAGTTATAAGTTAGCACGATATGTACTAGACTGTCAGGAATATTTCAAATCAACAGTAAAATTAGCTGGAAAAAAGAGGTTTTGTTAATAGTTAGCACCCGTACTTCTGAGTGAAACGGTGATGCCCATCCATTCACATCAGCTCCTCCATTTGAAAATAATCCTCCAGAAGCCAGGGGGCTAGCATGTTCAAGCCCACTTTGACCTAAAATTGATGCATTCTCCAACAGTGTGGTTACACGCAATATTTCTGCTCCAAAAATGTCAATTTTCAAGAACAAGATGTACCAGTCAGCATTTGTTAAGAGGTTAGCAGTGGTGACAAAATGAACAGATATCAGGGATTGTTAACTCCGCTAGTTAAAATCAATGGTATGCCAATAAAATAAATACAACCTTTCAGGAGACTGTACCCTGTTATGTGAGTGAAAGGAAAGGTAGTTAGAAGTTTATAGTTAGATGTGCAGATAAAGATATTAAATGCTACAGCACACCCTAACGGGTTAAATTTGATTGATAAATTGCAAACAGTTAGCATGTATAAGTAAGAATATCTGGTATTGGTAACAAGGTGGCATATTCTAGAACTTAAAAGAACCTTCATCCAAGTGAGTGGATACAGAGATGTCATAAATGTCCTTCAATCTCAATTTTCCAAGAAACAACTAACTACCTCCAACAACTTACATATTTACTAAGATTCCATATTATACCTCTATCATGGCCTCAAACTATTTAAAACAAAAATTAAGAAATTAATGGGATGCATAAAAGATACGGTCCCTACTGGTAAGGCCAAAGCTGAATAAAGATAAGCAACCAATTCCAAACCCAAAGAACAAGATATTCAAATGCCATTAAATATGAAACAGCTAAATACTAAAAAACAGGAAAATGGATCTTTTCTCTCAGGAAAAATAGCAACACCATAATATTCTACAATCAGATACTACATCTAGTCATATGATCAAAAAAGATATTGGAAAACGTTGCTAAGTAAGCTTTGTTCTCCATCTGATGGAAAAAATAAATCCTTGTGCATAACTCATCCTCGTAACTCTAAGATTCAACAGACCCCAAAAGTTATTAGATCACAGCCAGGTGGTAGACACTAATATCCAACAAAACAATCAGTAAACCTAACAGTTTCTACCAGCATCTCAGTTCAAGTAAGAAAACATGCTTTAAAGTAGAACGATGTTATCAAACCCACCATTGACAAACTACAGCCATAAGCCCCCTAGCAATAGAGTAATTTTCATAAAGCAAAGAAAGGGACCAATCTCCACAATAATAAATTTCCATGTATCACATAAATTTTATTATTACGTCAAACCATCTTTTGTGATACTTCCAATCCTTACCATTTACCGGTATGTAAGCGAACCAGTTAAATACAACTCAAATCCTTCTAAAAAATCACAGGCATGCAAACAAAATGCTCATCTTATTGTAATATACACCAAGATCACATGCTAATCCACAACAATATTTTAAGTCCCACTTCAATTTAACCATATAAATAAACTGCCAAACTTTATCATAATAATTGGCTATATCAATGGAAATTTGCCAAACTACTGGGCATTTTCTTGTATCCTTGATTGAAAAGCAGCAAATCTAAGACTTTCAATTCCAGACAACTACCAATGAGAACCCAAGGTTGTTCATTGATAATAACATCAATACATTATATATCTATTCCGTTTATTTTTGCAAAAGTAAAATTCAAACTCTAAAACATGGTCATTACAACAGAAAAGTTCATGAATGTTTGTTGTACCTAGTAAAAATAATCAATGTTAGCCAACATAATTATTTGCTAAGCAATTTGGTCATTGTATGTGTACGGCAAGGTGGGTGTCAAATTTCAATGCAAGAAATGAAGTAACCGATGATAATTCAATGAGTCCCTCTGATTCAGCACATTCACACAAAACTGACACATGACCTTCAATCTATATCCTATGGATGGAAACACCAGCCTATACCAACTCATTATACTCATTATTCTTGTCATAAGAAGTGAATACGAAATTCTAGAAGATAAAATGTAGAGATAATTAGTATCAAGACCTAGAAAGTTATAAAAAAATTAAAAAAAAAAAAGACTAATATAATTGACTTTTACTCATTTTGGTCTGTTGGAAGGTTATTCAGTCAGGTAAACCATAACAATGAACTAAACTTCATGGCTCATGCATCCTTTTCTGCAGTTCATTGATCAAAGTTCCACGGCATTGAGGGGTGTCTTTTGAAAGTAAGTCCCAACAGCAGTGAGCACTAGAAAAAAATTTGTGCAGTTCATTGATACAAGTTCCACCCAATCGAATGGTATCGGTTAAAGTATTACCACCAGTATGGTGCAGATTAATCGGTCCCTATTTACCATTTGTAGTTATATATTTGGAAAGTCAGCAGTTAACCCTCAACTTTTAATCTTTCGTTTGTTGATTGGTTCCTCTTACAACTAAAACTGCAAATACTGGCAAGTGATCTTCTTGTTGAACCTCATGCACATAATGATTTTACAAGCATACACAACAATTCAGCTCCAAAACTCACCCTGATTCAACAACCGGTAGCAATTTGGGAGTATTGGCACAAACGGACTTAGCTTGTGGCGCTCTGCCAGTAACTCAGAGAGATACCTGCAAACAAAAATAAGTGTACCAAGTCAACATATTAATGTCTTGACATCCCACAATTAACTGTGCAGCCACAAAAAGCATGGAACCTACAAGTTCAGTATGATCTGTAAAGATGTTTGGATCTTGAACCACACAAAACCTAAGTGATCCAATCACACATGGCGTCAAGAAGTAACAACCAAAAAATTGAAAATCACAAACTAATAGTAAGCTCCAAATCCACCATTCTCATTGACCAACACATGTCCAGATAAAAAATAATACAAGCACAGTTCTAAGTTTCAGATGTACAACAAAGATATTTCAATTTCACCAACACGATCATCTTCTTCAGAAAAAAAAAAGATCAAACTTAAATAAGTCTGCAAACAAACTACCATCCATGAATCAAAAAGGTTATAGAACAAGAACAAAATTGATCTGAGCAAGACAATCAGATCTTCGTATAAAAACAATCACGTCACGCACTCAGCACTTGAGTAAACAGGATTAGATCGCCTGAATCACATAAAACAAACAGGAGGAGGAGAATCTATCATCCGAGATCTTAGTACATGGAGGAGGAGAGCTGAGAAGAGAAGTGATCATGGAGAATTGAGGAGATAGAGGAGGGTTTAAAGAGGGCTTACTTCTCTTGCTCGGCGACGAGGACGGAGGAGCGGAGGCTGGAGAGGTGGGGGGAGAGAGGGGCGGTGGACGGAGAGGGAGAGTAGGCCATGTATCTTCCGACGCCGGACGACGCCATTTCTCCGGCGATCCCGACCAAACGCGTTCAGCACCAAATCTCGGCGTCGGTGGAAATTTTGGGCAATCAAAGTTTGTTGTATTTATGTGTGTGGGACTGTGAGCCTATGCCCACTCACACACCAATAGTCCATATGCTATAGTTTATGAACTGTAATTCACTTCGGCTTCTGTTTGGTACGCGTATTTAATTTGAAATTCATCATTTCAAATTCGGATCGAAAATGTTATATTTTAATGCAAACATGATGTTCGACAATTATTTAACTTAAAACGATAAAATAGAATTTGTTATTTGAAATCTCATGTTGCTAGCATGTTTTCATTGTTATTGAATTTGTCTTAAATTTAGATTTTTTGAGCATTCAAACAGTTCATTTGGTTCAAATTGAGTATTTTAAATGAAAGGTTGGTTTCCAAACAAACCATTTTAATCACTTTAATATCTATCGTTAAAGATACCCGAAAATTTTTACAACAATTATTTTCGTCGTTAAACATGATGTTAGGTTGTGTTTAGTTTATTGTAACATGACGAACTGAAATGAGCATAGTTAGGATGTTATTTCGGTTTGAATGGTCATTCCATGCATAATGTTTAGTAAAATATTGGAATAAATTTTTATTCCAACTAGAAAACTCATATTAGTGTTTGGTATGAATATTTTCATATCAGAATGAAAATACAAATTGTTTTACCAGTTTGACCAGGGTCAACTAAATTATAAGATGGACGTGTTTACAAAATTTTCTTCTTGAACTTGAATTCTTGATCGAACGAGTTTTCACACTTTGTAGATTATTCGTATGGGTCGTTGGGGGCTTGCGCTCGTGACTGGACTTGAGAATGGACATTACACTCGGAAAACAATACGTCGTTAAACAAAACCCGGGGGAGCCCCTAGATTTCACCTCGGGCGTGAGAATAATACATTGGGTTATTTATTTTTGCTTCCCCTGGATTGCTCACTTTTATTGTTTTAGCCCCTACCTTATTTCGCCTATGGTTTTACCTCTTAAAGTTTTCGTGTTTTTTATTTTAACCCATCT